>JAJOZX010001329.1:607500-807500 GCA_023014485.1 Bathynomus jamesi
TTAAATGTATAAATGATTTCCGGTCGTCCATGTTGTTGCTGCGGAACGATCGCAGGGTAATACTAAGCCTGCGATCGACTTCGTAGTTTGCGGACAAAAAGTTTTGTCATTCAAAAGTCCACAGCGGGGAGCTCTACGGGGGACTCGGCCCCCCCGTACCCCCCGAGACCTAAATAATACAGCAAATAATGTCTAGCATTCCATAACTCACGAAGCTATGAGGACGATCTTTTCCCAGGTGTAAATCTCGGGTTGCTTTTTCCATTTAGGTCAGTCTGTTTGGCGAAAGATTACAGATTTGGGTCTGAAGAACGCCTACATCAATGACGAGAACACGAGGGTGCACAGCAAGATGTTGACAGCCTTAACTTTTGTTGAATCTGATCGAGTTGCCAATTCATTCGATGACCTGGACGAGTCACGAGAACAAAACAACCTACATGAACTCGCTCCTTTGGCAGACGGCAACGTAGGGGAAGGAAAAGACCAGCATTTGATATTAAAACATGGAATGTTAGGGAAAGAACGAAGGATAGATTGCTTCGAACAAATAAAAAGATTGAAGGATGGCACCGAGGCATTCAATCCATGTTCCAGGGTGCAAGACCTACTGTGTGGAAATGCTTGATTGCATTGAAAAAAGAACAAGTACTGCAGCAGGCTGAATTAGTCGAACTGCAAGCAGGAAGTCAGGGAAAGAAAATGGAAAAGAAATACGAACAAGTAAACGTTCGCTTGAAACATCTGATCGAACGTGATAATGATGAAAATATTCTCGACTTTCTGCGTAATGTTTCCTACAATTTGGAATTACATATACAGGGTGTCCCAGAATTAACTATCTATTTCAATGAAATCGGACAAATTTTTTAAAAACACACTTTTATTTATGTTTATCATGTTTAATATGTGTTAAAAATGTATAAATTTCTAAATTTTCTTCATAATTTTATTTTCATAATTTTTTCATATTTTTTCAGTTTTATTTTCATTCTCTTTCAGAACCCTATTAATAATGAATACACAAGAACGCATCTTTGTTGTAACATCCCGTATCAAAGGAATGCAATGTAATGAAATCAGAGAAAAATTTACAAGAAGATTCCACAGAACCGGTCCTACAGACAAAGCGATTCGTGAACTTGTGAACAAATTTAAAAGAACTGGATCCGTACACGACGAGGTGGGAAGAGGACGCCCAAGGACAGCACGTAACAGTACCGAACAGGTACGACAATTGTTTGAGGATGAACCAACAACTTCGGTTAGGGAGGCCGGTCGAAGACTCAACATATCCAAGACAACAGTTCATAGAATCTTGCGTTCGACACTGATGAAAAAGGCTTATCACAGTCAAGTACTGCATGCCCTAAATGAAGAGGATTATCCAAATCGAGCAGCAAGGTGTGCAGAAATTGTGGATCAAATCGAAAATGAAAGTTTATTGGATAACATCTTATTCAGTGATGAGGCGACTTTCCACACGTGTGTAAAGTCAATCGACACAACTGTCGTATCTGGTCCAATGAAAGACCGTCTGAAGTCATAGAATGGCAAAGAGACTCTCCAAAAGTTAACGTGTGGCTTGGAATGACCAAATCCAAAATTTATGGCCCATTCTTCTTTGCGGAAGCAACTGTAACAGGTACCGTCTACCTTGATATGCTTCAGCAGTTTCTCGAACCATAGCTTCTTGATGATGGCATTCTTGATAATGTTGTGTTTCAACAAGATGGAGCACCATGTCATTATGCTCTAATTGTTCGAGAATACCTCAACAGACGCCTTCCGAATCGGTGGATTGGACGTGGAGGACCTCGACCTTGGCCTCCGCGTTCTCCGGATTTGACACCCCTGGATTTCTTTGCATATGGTTTCATAAAAACAAAGGTTTATCGCCAAAGATCAATAGTTTAGATGAACTTAAAGAACGCATCCAGTTGGCAGTGCGGGAGATAACACCTGAAATGCTTTAAAATGTGTTTCGCAGCGCTGAGGATAGATTTGAAATTTGCAGAGATACAGACGGTGCACATGTTGAAACTTCTCAATAAAGTTTTGACTTATGATTTATAAATCTATTTGTTTTTGTATCATAATTTAGTAATAAACACAAAATTATGTCAGTTTTTATTAAATTTGTCCGATTTCATTGAAATAGATAGTTAATTCTGGGACACCCTGTACATATAATTCACTGCTTAACTTATTATATTTTTAAATCTGTTTTGAATAAATATACATTTTAATTAAGTATATCTGTTTTAAGTAAATATTTTTTACAAGGTGAATGTTTATTATTTTTGCGTCAGTTTGCGCTCAGTTTGCACTCGCTCAATTTGTACTCGCTCAGTTAGCCTAATCGCTCAATGCGTGAAGTCGCTCAATTTGTGTCGCTCAATTTGTACTCGCTCAATTTCCTTCGCTCAAAGTGCACTCACTCAATGTGTATTCGCTAAATTGATGTAGCCCCAGGAGATTGTGCTCTCTCTGTACAGTTCTCTGGTTCGGCCGCACCTGGAGTACGCTGTGCAGTTCTGGTTGCCCACCCTCAGGAAAGATATTGACAGGCTGGAGCGAGTCCAGGCGAGGGCCACAAAGTTAATCCCTTCCATCAGGCATATGGGCTACAATCGACGCTTACACGCCCTAAATTTGTTTTCGCTGGAAACTCTGAGGCTGCGCGGTCAACTCATCGAGGTTTTCAAGCTCTTACACGGGTTCGACGATGTCGATTTTAGAAGCATGTTTAGTTTAAATGATAACTCAACTTGCAACAATTGTTGAAAGTTGGATTGAAACGGTTTTGCACGAGTGTATGTGGGAATTACTTTACCTATAAGATCTGTGACACGTGGAATAGGCTACCTTCAGAAGTTGTGAACAGTTCCTCTGTGGATCAGTTCAAGAAAAGGTTAGACCGAATCTTGCACACTATTTGAAGATGTGTGTTACTGTCTTCTGGGATGGCTGTGGCAATGTGTAGGAATTTTTCCTTGGTACCCGTTGCCATTGATACCTCTTCGGTATGGGCCGCAAGGTCTTTTGAGGTACTTCTTGTCCTTGTCTTTCTGTCTTTCTTCTCTCTCTCTCTCATCGTAAACTACCGCTAACCACCATTCCCTCACTTTTTCATGCTCACTCATTCTCTCCTTTAATTATCTCTCCTCTATCGTATTTTGCGACGTGCTGGGGCATGCATTCAAGAAGTAGGAACGAATTTCGAACATTTACTTTAATGAAACAAATGTATCACACTGTGTATTTGCATAAAATGTAAAAAATCTTTAGGAGTTTCATTTTTCTGTCGCGTGCTATAGCTTGCAACCTACGGGTTTCTCGACCTATGTTTATATGGTCTTTTTTCTTTACTTTTATCCCTGTGATTTATGAAACATTTATGCATCACCCTGTATTGACAGAGGAACATTTTTAAGACAATCGACAAAGATGGCTCTGTCCATTGATGTATAACCATGCCACCCCTTTGAGAGTTGCAAATTGTCTTTGTCAAATTAACGATATTGTTTTTCCGAGTGTAGCATCACAGGCTACGAATCCATTGGCCCTGCGTTCGAATTCCCTCGCATACGGCGTACCAACTTCTGTTGGGCTAAAGTTACTACAGAGGTGCATGTTCCTTTTTAATACGTCAATTACTATTACTGTTCTAATTATTTACGAGTATTCTCTATACAAAATAATGCCATCCCTACTCTAAGCAGTGTGGCCGAGGAAATAATGAATACACATTCGTTTTCCCAAAACGTTTTATTAATTTTTGTTGTTTGTAATTTATGGGTGGGTTTTTTAATTTATTGTTAATTTAACAGAGAGAGCAAGGACAAATTAGGAATGTACTTGCACGACTGTTACTACGTTATTCAGTCTTTAATTTATATAATTTCAGTTATAACGCACAGTTCATATATAATAAATTTACATAAACATTCGTGATTATATATATATATATATA
This sequence comes from Bathynomus jamesi, assembly GCA_023014485.1. Classification (NCBI taxonomy): domain Eukaryota; kingdom Metazoa; phylum Arthropoda; class Malacostraca; order Isopoda; family Cirolanidae; genus Bathynomus; species Bathynomus jamesi. The sequence continues at coordinate 611,477 of JAJOZX010001329.1, forward strand.
TATATATATATATATATATAGCTTTGGTTTGCTTCCGCCTGAATTGTTCATTCTAACCAAGGTCAAGCTTTCATTCCACCTTAGACTTACAGTTTAACGTGGAATCCAAACCACACCCCACCAGCAGCCCAGCGTCTTAATCACTAGGCCACCCAAGGTACCCATTTATCTACCAACCACTTTCTTTATTGTGTGGAAGGATGTAGAGCTGGGTTTTGCTGCGCGTAAAATATATATATATATATATATACTCTTATTCACACTTCGAAATTACAGCCATTATAATATATTCCCCATTTATAAATACCATACTACAATATATACAGAAGATTGACAAAAGTAAATAGACACCACGATGATTGTCCTCAAGAGCAAATGGCAAAGGTCAGTACAGGGTGTTCGAAAAGTCCCGTCACCCCCTACAACATGTACATATTGTAATAACAATTTTATTTTAGTGAGTAATTGTATTTACAGTATATGTGGTAGGTGTAATTTAAGAAACAAGTCACTAGCAACAATTACTTTAATCACAGTAAATACAATTACCAATTGCAGTTACTAATCAAGAATATCTGTGTGTGCACCATCATTTTCGTAACAAAGGATTATGTGCCTCCATGTGCAGTGTGAGAATCGACGCAGCATTGCTGGAGTGATTGCACCAAATGCATCTCGAACAGCGTGTTTCAGTTCCTCTGTTGTGCAGTAACGCACCCAGGATACGTTCTGCTTGACGAAACCCCATAACGCATTGTCACATGAAGAGAGATCTGGACTTCGGGGTGGCCAATCGAGAGGGGCAGGTAAATGTTGCGAGCCACAGCCGATCCATTTGTCTCTGAACACTTCGTTGAAGAATTCCCTCACATTAATAGCAAAATGAGCCGGAGCTCCGTCTTGTTGAAACTACATCCGACCAAGCAGCCCTAAACGTTCGAGCTCAGGCACAAACCAGTCCCCTAACATGTTGAGGTAGGCAGTTTAGTTGACAGGACCCTCAACAAAACGTGGACCGAACAAGTTCCTGGCAGACAATGCACCCCATATCATCACGTGCGGTGGATGGTGTTCCAGTTCCTCAAAGAAGTGTTGATTTTCCTTGCTCCAGAAGTAAACACTTCTCATTTTGGCGCTTCGGTAAATTGCACACTCGTCAGAAAATATCACTGTTCCACGTGCAGGAATTGTTGGAAAAACGGTCAAAAACCGTTCACCGGCTTCATATCGTTTCTCCATGTCTGTATCGCTTAATTCATTAAAAAGTGGCGGGCGGTATAGTTTCATGCCGAGATCTTTTGTCATGTGATCTCTCATTGTGGACATTGGGACTGCAAGTTGTTGTGATTGTTTCCGAAGTGATTTTTTTCGGTGAACGAGCCACCGATGCAATCACCCCTTCACATTGTTCTGCTCGCGTTGTTGGTCTTCCCGACCGTGGTCTAACCTTGATAGAGCCAGTTTCAAACAGCTTTTTCTCCCAGCGTAATACCGTCTTGCTTGGTGGTGCAGCCTTATTGAATCTTGTGTTGAAATCATTCTGGATATCATGCATCGTTTTGCCAGTATGTGACCTTTCATGAGCCCATGTGCTCATCATTATCCTTTCCTCCAGAGTGTAGGTGGACTGGTTTGCCATTGTTCAAACAACTCTAGACCTGGAAAAAAAATGTCAATGAATCATATACTGTATAAATTCATTTAATCGCACAAAGTTAAATTGGTATTACAATATATACATTTTGTAGGGGGTGACAGGACTTTTAGAACACCCTGTAGAATCATTTTTATGAAATGAAGGTCATATTTGAACAAAGCACTACAAAATACATCAGAAAGGAACTATTTTTATGCAAGAGAAAGAAAAACATTCGCCGGCGTGTTTTCAATATTAACCGAATGAACACTCGGAAACGGGCAAATTGTATAATGAACAAATGCGGAGGTAACTAATAACACTGTACTGTAACTTAAATGGGACCTATGAAACCATGAGTTCGTTGAGAGACAAAACTTATATATATACTCTATATATATATATATATATATAATATATATACACTTCTTGCGAGGACACGTAAAAATGTATGTATCACCAGTTTTATACACATTACGCTTTATATTACACTTACAATTTACAGTATCTTTCACCAAATGTTTAAACTGTGAATAAGTTAATAATTCACTTCCATCTCTTAGAAGTTCCATTAAATCTATAAGAATAATTGGATCACCTGAAGATCAGGGCCCCCAATTTTCCCACCTGAAGATCAAAGCCCCCACTTTTTCCCACCTGAAGATCAGGGACCCCACTTTTTCCCACCTGAAGATCAGGGCCCCCAAATTAAAGGAAGATAAAAATAATAAGATCAGAAAAATTTTATTGTGATAACAAAACAATTTATGAGAAACATTGAAACATTTAAACATAAACTAAAGATCAGAAACATTTTGTGTTAAATAAACAATATATGAGAAACATTGAAACATTTAAAAGCTCACCTGAGGATCTTCCCCCTCCCCAGGTAGAACTGGGGGGGGGGGGAAGATCTTCAGGTGGATCAGGCTGGGGGGATAATCTTCAGGTGGTCCATATGTGTATATATATATATATATATATATATATATATCTATATACAGGGTGTCCCGTAAGTCTGGACCCATAGGGAAAAATAATAAAATTACAAAATAGTCCAAAAATTTATTTATAATATATTTTTTTATTATTTTTATTATTATTTTTATTATTTTTTTATTATGATCTTACTCCACTGGAGTTTTATTTGTGGGGCCACTTGAAAGCCAAAGTGTACGAGGTCAAACTTCAGAACATTTTCCACCTTAAAGCACGCATTGTGGAGGCGTGTCAAGAAATTTCTGCGACTGTGATTCAGAAAGTGCTGTCGCAGTGGAGATTGCGTCTTCAACTATGTGTGCGACACAACGGCGGACACTTTGAACAGATTATGTAATAAATTTTTGGACTATTTTGTAATTTTATTATTTTCCCTATGGGTCCAGACTTACGGGACACCCTGTATATATATATATATATATATATATACAGGGTGTCCGAGAATTATCTGTACAATTTTTGGCTGTTATTAAAAGGCAACCATGAAGTATAGAAATTTCAGTGTTGTCCCATTTTACAGAGAATCTCATTAGGTATTTTCTAATACCAAGTTTTGACAAGTTTTTTAGAAATTCCAGTGTGTCCGAACATTATCTGTACAATTTCATCTTTTAATAAAATTCTTGATAACACACGTAAAATTCTTAAACAAGATTATTTAGAATCTGTATTTTCAAAAGTTTCTTTTATTAAAGTAACGTTGTTACAAACATTCGATATGTGCACCATTAGTGATTCGCAAAACATCCAATCGATACTCCAAATGTTGCCATGTACGCTGCAGCATATCCACATCAATTCGCTCAAAAGCAGCTGTGATTCTTGCTTTTAAATCATCAATGTCTGTCACCCGCGTACATTTCTAAAAAACTTGTCAAAAGGTGGTATCAGAAAAAACTTAATGAGATTCTCTGTAAAATGGGACAAAACTGGAATTTCTACACTTCATGGTTGACTTTTAATAACAGCCAAACATTGTACAGATAATTCTCGGACACCCTGTGTATATATATATATATATATATATATATATATATATATATATATATATATGCCCGGTTAGGTTAATTGAATGCCCGGTTAGGTCAAATGAATACCCGGTTAGGTTAACTGAATGCCCGGTTAGGACAACTGTACGCCCTTGATGATTGGGTAGGTTAAGTCGTGATATTTTCGTTAGTTTTAACGAAAATATCACAATTTAACCTAACCAATCGTCAAGGGCATACAGTTGACCTAACCGGGCATTCAATTAACCTACCCGGGCATTATATCCCATAGAATGAATTTTTTATTTTATGTGTCAAAACTAGGGGGGGGAGTATCTCCAGGTGGAGTATCTTCAGGTGGATCATTACACAATGATGATAGAGGGAACTAACATAACCACTACGACTCCTATCGGTGTAACCTTACCCTAAAAATTTAACATAAAAATAAAATAAATTTTGCCACCTGAAGATCAAGGCCCCCAATTTTTCCCACCTGAAGATCAGGGCCCCCAGATGAGGCTGGGGGCCCTGATCTTCAGGTGATCCGAGTAATTAAATGCTTCATTTTCGAACATTCTCGTAGAACTGAAAAAATGTCTGTTGATGTTGGTTAATTGGCTGATGCATACCTAATTTTAATGTGCAGTGATAACCAATTTGCGCAGTAATAATTTCAATTCGCGCAGTGATAAATTGAAAATCTGTGCAGTGATAAATTAGGTTCTACAGTATATCCGATATAGAACCTAATTTATCACTGCACAGATTTTCAATTTATCACTGCACATATTGAAATTCTTACTGCGCAAATTGGTTATCACTGCACACTAAATTTAGGTATGGGCTGATGTACTTACTATGGCATACTAATTGACGTATTGCGTATAACTAGTAAAATATTTGCCATCATTGGGCAAAAAAGAAAAAGATTTCCCACCATTAACAGAGAGCTCATGATAACATCATTACCGCTTAGTCAATCAGGATCCTTCTAACAAATTTTGACTTTGTTATAAAAGTGGTTTCCGAGAAACTTAATATTTTACACACACGCGCACACACACACACACACACACACACACACACACATATATATATATATATATATATATATATATATATATATATTGGTCTAGAAAAAGAAAAGACTGTATTTTTCCTGTTTTATAAGCAATGAGTATACAAAACCCGCAGTTACCATCATAATCCTCTTTTTCCTATTCTCGTTTATCTCTTCCACTTTCCTTTCCTTTTACATTTTCTTTGTAAAAATATCTGACTTTTCACTCAAAGTAAATTCGATCCTCTATAAGAAATGGGACAAATTCTAAGAAAATGAAAATGTACCATAATTTAAAACATGAAAATATATTTCAATTGTCAAAAATAATTCACTTTTAAGCATATATTTTTCTTCCTTAACTTTTGAAACGTTATTGCGCGCCTTATACATTAATAAGAAAACGTTTCGTCTACAAAAGACAACAAATGTTACTTCAGTTTCGGTAGCTTTGAAAGTTGGGTTTCAATCAGAAAGTCATTTGAAAGCTCAGAAGTTAATTAACACACGACTAAAATATTGCTCGTACGTGAACTTACGCTTCAAAAAATTACATTACCGTTTTGCTCGTGTTCTACTAGTTCTACTCTACATCTTTTTCACGTACGGAAAGAGGATACATAAAATCGTTATATATTCTAAGTCACGTTCTTTTAAACAAAACGTAATTTAAAAACAAATGAAATTTCTAAAAGCTTTAATTGTGTATAGACAAAATTCTTCTCCAAAAGAAATAACTCATTAATTTGAATAGATTTAGTATATATCATAACATAGAAATGTAGCAAATAAAAATTATAAGCTGATACATTTCGAAATAGGAAGTAAAGCCTTTATTCTGCGGAACATCGCATTATATGCCGAGATCAAAATTTATGTCTCCAGACAAATTTATATGCAAAGAAAATATTGCGAGAAAAAGAGTTTCTTATTCCTATTGTTCCTTCTCTTCATGGAATTTATTGCATGCTTACTCTGCCTTTTTATGAGCTTTATTTGCATTATTTACTCGAGGGCTCGTGTATATTTTTATTATATAGATAGAGAGTATTTTCTAGCCATGCATCAGATGGGCTTTATACTTTGCACAACTGTTTCTTTCATACATACACTTACAGACACATGCACACACACACACACACACACACAATATATATATATATATATATATATATATATATATATATATATATATCGATGTGTGGGTGTGTAGTATACATCTGGGCGTAACTGGGTAAATGAGATATCAAACGTGTGATAATTCACAAATGTAACGTTCTGTTTACCTTTGAAAAAAAATTTAATCCTGACTGAATTAGGTTAGATTAGGTGGGGATAGGATATATTAGCTGGTACTTCATATTTATACATCTCTCAGAAAACACCCTTCGATCACTCATTGCGTTCGGGACCATTGTTAAATGGTTTTTTTTGGGGGGTATATGGAACTAGAAAACCAATATATTGCTTATGCTTAGATGCAACTGTGTGTGTGTGTGTGTGTGTGTGTGTGTGTGTGTGTAAAGAAATTGCTATTGTACAATGTAATTACTATTAACTTCGAAGTCAGCCATTTTCATCCGTCAGCACAATTTTTTTTTTTTTGCAAATAGAGCCAAACCCCCTTTTCCAAATTTGAAATAAATTTCAACTTCTTGTTCTTTGCCTAAACCTCTTTTATATGTTTTCGGGAAAGGAATTTTAAACGTGGCCTGTTGCAAGCGTAAAAGCAGAAGACTTTTCATTTATTTTTAGATAAATATTTTTTCCACATGTTAATCTTTTTTAAATTAAAAGGAAAACGCAGGTAGTCATATAATTCAGAATAAACTAAGATGAAAGCTTAAACAAATTTATTAAAAAAATTAAAGATGGGCGGAAGCTGACTGTTCAAGTTCCGAATTCACATCCGAGTCTAAATTAAATTGTGGATTTGAATTTTTAATTATTTGAAATCGCATTTAAAAATTAAATTAAAGAATTTTTGTAAAATTTTCAGTAAAAGTCATAAAACAATGCAAGAACAGGGATTCTCGTAAAGATTCGCTTTAAAACTTCACTTAAGATGCATATAAAGCCTAGAAAGTTAAAAACAAATTCTGGAAAATATTGCAGTCAAGCATTCAGGTTTCCTGGTATATATGCAGTGTGACTCTTTAATTTTGCCACACTTTCAAAATCCAATTAAAACTCAGTGTATTAACTTGCGTTCATAAAACTTTGCATGATTATTGTGGAAGGATGAGCGTTTCTTTTGCAAGTACAAAACTTGCTGAGAATGTCCTCCCCTTTACAAATTTACGTGAAGAATTTGTGTGAGCAGTGTAATTAACTTATCCTTAGGGCAATCAAAAGTTGACCCAAAAAATTTAAAAAGTTGACTTTATTTTTCCAAAATGTTGACATAAAAAGTTGACCTTATTTTTTTGACTAAGATGACCTAAGAACGGCTTTCAAAAGGTTCAATATTTATTATTATAAAACACTAGGTATTTATAAACATTTTCGGGAAAGAAATTGCCGTCTTTCGCCAAAAGATTTTTAGCATCGAGAATGATCTTTCAACCGGGGCAGATGTGGGTTGGCATTTCTGTAGCAGGCCGTATAGAGTGGGAGAGATTTCTGGTTTGCCGAGATTCATGATATCGCAGATGTCATTCTTTTGCATGCGTGTCTTGATGTACAGTACAATGGAGCATTCATCTTTACCACATTCAAGTTCGACAAAGCCTCGTACGCAGCTTCGATGGTGAAACCTTCCACCTCCGTCTTTGTTATTAAGTCAGAGTAGTATGGGCACAAAAGGGGAGAGTGGAATGCAACTGCAAGTGTTGATCAGTGTTGCAAAGGAAATGTTGCATAATTTATGCAACAAGGGGGGAATGTTGCAAGAGCAACAACAAGGATTATGCAACTTGGAGGCGGAGTTATCCCCAAAGAGAAAGAGAGAGGAGAAGGAGAGAGAGAAAGAGGGGTGTTCGCCTGGCAGGAGCCAAGCGCATATTAAGACTTCAGCCGAGCTGCCGTTGTCTTAATATGTTCCTAATCAGCCAGTTGGCTTATCTGGCTGTGTTGCCAGATTGGGCTTATTTATTTAATTAAAGCATATATTCTGGCTTAATCAGCCAGTTGGCTTAGAAGGCTGAGTTGCCAGTTTGCGCTATTTATTTAATTAAAGCCTATATTCTGACTTAAACAGGCAGCTGAATTAGAAGACGTAAATGGCTTGTTCAGGTGTACAGGTTGATTTGCTAGATAGCGCTATTTATTTAATTAATGCATATATTCTTTACAGTTGGTTTAGAAATCCGCTTTAGAAGCCAGCCAATTGATATAATTAAATATCGTGTACAACCAAAAGAATTAAATAAAACACCATTACATCATTCTGTTTATTTGACGATTAATGGAAATATATAGAAAAAAATATACAATGGAATATATGATCAAAAATATAATAGCATACGAACGATGAATATATAATCAAAATACAATGGAATATATATATGATAAAAAATACACACGAAACCAAAACAAAACAATGGAAATATATATGATTAAAAAATAAAAACGTATAACCAGCAATATATTAGTACAGGAATATATATATATATATATATATATATATATATATATATATATATATATAGTTATATTAAATAATGAAATATATTGAAAATAATAATATCCAAAACGTATAATCAACTGCATATTATGTTCTACGGTGCAAAACGCTAAACTCACACGTAATCGAGTCTACATTCACATCGTTATTACTTTGACTACACGGTAAAACCGTCCAAGCAACACTTCACCGTTTAAGTTAAACGGATGACTATGCTCGACATAAATGGCTTTCATATCGTTCAATACTATTTTTTGCCCACTTTATATTCGGTTGGCAAGTTATCTTTAAACACGGCTAGAATACAATCAAAAGCACCCACAAAGAGGTCATGGTTAACCACTAACTTGAATGAGCGCTACTTTGGACTTTCTTTCGTAGACGTGCTCCCCCCTCGCGATTTGCGGGTGCCGATCTTACCCGTCGTTATAGATCACAAGCTCATGTTTCCCCTGTGCGTGAAGCGCGCCGAAGAGAACAACGGTGATTGTGACCATACAAACCACCAGCGTAAGATCAGAGGTGTGTATACAAGCCCTGAGCTGGCCCTAGCCGTTCGCCATGGGTATAGAATAATGAAGATACATGAGATGTGGAGGTTTCAGAAGCTACCCAACCTTTTCACACCATATATAAACGCTCTTTTGAAGGATAAGGTCGAAGCATCAGGATATCCGCGAGGGGTTGATACCGAAGATGAAAAAATGGCTTATATTCAGCGTTACCGTGCCCATGGACAGTCTTTGGGGGAAATTTGCACGAATACCGGCAAAGGGAACGTCCATTTGGAACAAAGTTATAGTGAAGTCTGGGATTATGCCCACGCTCCCGATAAAGAGGCTATGGAGATCGTGAATGTAGATAATACTTACATAATAAAGTGCAATATCACCGAACTGGCCACAGATACCTCATGGATTACAAACATATCTGTAGCCAGTTTCACAACGGCCTACGCCCGCATCAAACTTTGGGGCCTATTGCACTCTCTTGGACGGAGGGTGTTGTACGCTGACACAGCGTGATATTCACAGCGAGGAAAGGTGAATACATGCCCGCTATTGGGGAGTTCCTCGGAGAGCTAACTGACGAGATCAAGGATGAGTATGGTGATGGTGCATACGCAGACTCGTTTGTGCCAACAGGGCCAAAAACCTATGGGGTACGAGTGAGGATAGGGGATGATATGAAGTATATCGTGAAGGCTAAGGGTATCACGCTTAACCATGCGAACCGTCGCGTCGAGTCGTTAACTTTGACTCCTTGAAGGAACTAGCGTGCTTGGAAGATGAGGGTGACCAGCTACCTCAACTGACTGTGGGGACGCACAATTTTCGGGCGCAGAAACTGGGGTGTGTGAAGGAACTTAGGGGCACGAAATTATGCCGTAACACCTATAGGAAGCGTTACCAGGTGCCTGGTACCTATGATACCGTATCCTTTGGTTACCTTAATCCGGATTGTATTTATATATATGTGTATTGATATGTTTATTTAACACGTATATTTGTTCCAACTAAGGTTTCATTTTCTCCTTTGCGTGCGTGCGTGTGTGTGTACAGTAAAAAGCTAAGCTCCGCCCACTGTAAGATCGGCAACGGAAGTCCTGCCACTCCCTGATCTCTATCCCTGCGTGCTCAGTTGACCTTTGCATACCCTTGAGCTCAGATGTGTATTCTCCCGCGTAGAAAAAATAGTAATGGCTACCTTTAATATTGCGTGTTCAAAGTTTATGAAGTGGTATGTATTCGGCAAAGTACCAAGATGTGGTGGATACTGAAAAACTCCCTATTCCCCCCTCTTTTGATACTTTTAAGGCTACATTGAACCGTGCGAAGGAACAAGATGTTCTAATACTCTACAGGTATTCTGGCGAAGGCATTGTAGGATTTCGTAGTACAAACGATGTATTGAAGTATGTTGTAGACCTAACCTTTTTAAAGGCTCACATATACCGCGAAGTAGAAGAAGCAACACGTTCAGAAGATAAGCAACGGTTATGGATAGTGAGTCTTGTTGAGTGGTATGACAAGCGATATTATGTCATGTTACACCATACCGACTACTCGTACCCTACGGTTGAGAATGTAAATCTTGTCATCATGGAGAATCTTAGGTATTTTTACCACTATATTAATATATATCATGACGAGGTTTGTAGTGAGGTTGTGGCCAATGGGCTGGGTGAGTTTTTAACAGACTTTAGAAACGAGTATCGATTGTTAAACAAAAAGGATAGGCATATGTTTCTCTCAAATAGTGCACTGGATTATGAAGATGCTTAGTTTGTGGAAATGAACGTCTGGTGAGTGATAAAACATTAAAGCCGGTATTCTTTCATGTAGCGGAAAATTCTGTTTGTCCAAGGGCACAAATGTTCCAACAAGCCTGTACACGCTTCAGCAGTTTATAGTGTGACTCACTCCCCCTAGCGAGCCGCCCACCCGTATACCTCACGAAACACACGAGTTCGAACAAACCCGTACACGTTTCACCAGCGTGACTCACTCCGCCCGTCGAGCCGATCCGTCCACCTGTGGCTCATAGTCATCTCAGAGCTTGAACCGTGTGGACGTGCAAATACGATGGAACTTCCTTTAAGAAGCATTTTCAACGCCCCGTATGATGTCTCCGTGACGAAGTCATTGCGCATGTTCAGGCGTAAAACCGGCACCATTAACTATGTACTTGAAACGATTTGCAGGCAAGCAAACTCTGGTAAACGTAAGGCTATTTATTTAAGTGTTGAGGAGATGAATAGAGTCTTCGTGATAGTTGAGAAGTGGGGAGAGGACCGTTATAAAATACCTGCAGGTGTCGATACAAGAAGAGAACAGATTAGTGATGCCACCTCATATGCCGTTGTTTGCAAGTTATGTATAAATAACGAACAGCCATGCATTCATATACGACTGATGTGGAAGAATGCATCTCATAATAACGTTCTTGTCCCTACGCGAAACCGTTTCAACCTCGACAGAATGTTTGAAATCGTCGGATTCTGCAAGTTGAAGCCTATATTAGACGCTCGTGTTACGGATATGATTTATTTTGACACGGTTCTTGAATATGCATACACTGCTCTGCTCGACGGATTTATCGAATGTAGGAATGAACAAGGCGAGAATGTTATAGAGCTGGATACATATTTAAAAGGTTTAGATTCTTCGAAATATCCTGACTTTGGTACAAAGCACTTGAACGGTACAGGGCAGAGCTTGCCTACACTGTTCACCCTGAAGAGCTGTACCTCTATATAATGAATAGCTGTCGTTACAACTTGGAAGATTATTTCAATTGCCGCTATACAGAGTGAAGAAGAGTTCACGATTGAAAAGCTCGGGACGGTGAGATAAAACCCTTGATTGGAAAGCGTGTTTATAAACTTGTATTAATAAAAATGTTGCTGAAAACTCCTCGATGGTTAGTATGGTGGGACCCACCAGATTTTCAGATGCAACTACGGGGTACAGATTTTTCTTCTTCACGTAGGGGTATAAAGAGCAGAAGTCGTAGTAGTGGAGTTTCACGCCCTCCGTAGGCGGAAAGTATAGCTTGAATGGGTTTGTGCTCCCTCCAAACGAGCTGTCACCGCATTTGAGGGGGTCCAAAACCTGTGACGGCACATTCAGCGCGCGGGCATCCATGCCACCAGCAGTCGTTAAAGGAATACAGTCTTCTTACCAGTGGCTGGATCCTCACTAAGGCCGTCAACCCAAAAAACACGACCATTGACCTTAATTAGTAATTCACCCGTGTTGCGGGCATGTTTTATATAAACCCCGGTCTGTTGCTGTATGTGTATGAGCCAGTAAATAGCCTTGTGCCCATAACTGTGGGGGTTGTTTCTGTGAATGATTGCTAAGGTGTCTTTAGGCATGAAGTTATTCTTGAACACTGTAAAACATAATGAGGCGATCGTGGTCGCGACTTGCAACGGATCGCATTTGAAACGGGTTATGTACATCTTTCTAAAGGCTTGGAAGCATACTCTAAGTACACGTACGCCATTCACGCCATAACGTTCACATTCATCGGCTATATTGTATAGATTAGCTTCATTAAAACTGCTGTAGTAACGGTCAAAATCTTCACGCTCACTATCACTCAGGTTGGTTTAGTTAAAGTAATGTTTGGGTGGAGGTAGTCCTACGTAATTTAAAGTTTCTTTAGTGAGGAATGTGTAAGGGAAATACCCTTTTGAAACTTCAGCGGCTACGCCCATGACCTTGGCAGTTTTTCTAATTTACAAGGTGTGAACAGCAGGGTGTCTTTAAACTGTACATTGCCTCTTATTTGCATCTGTATTAGTTTGTTGCCTCTTTTCAAGGGATCACCTGTAAATATCGCAGACGACTCCTGTTCAAGCAGCTCCTTATAAAGGAACTGTGTCAAATTTCGCCCCGTTATGGACAAGAATATACAGTCATTTTTTTGAACTTGTCCGCTAATTTGACAATATAGGACACAAAGAGCTTCACAGGACTGTCGTGTGCAGTCGTTCTAAATACGTTTGTCCGCTGCTTTTAAAAACATACACAGTCCTACGACGATCATCCATTCCAAATACGACTATACGTGCATTCATTTCCTGCTCGGCCCTTCTCAGTTCTTCAGGACCCATATTACACTCAAACTCAGGCTTACAATCTGAAGCCAATTTAACGGGCACGCTGCACAACTGTGGGCAACCAAATTTTTCGCGTCCAAGTATTTAACACAGTGAACATATGAGCTAAAATTATTGCTATAAAACCACAACCACGATCGACGTTTAAATCTTTCTGTAAATAGACTGAAAATTGAAATTAAGATTATAAGGTGTGGCACTATGACCCGCAACCCGGAATACTCTGTCAATATCTATCATGAAGTTGTCCATATGGAATGATGTACCACTTTGAGAGGCTTGCATTATACGCCCAAAGATATAGTCTATATCTACAGCCACCAAACGTCTGAACGGTATTACCACCCAAAAATCGTCCCCCTCATCTGACCCGAACCTGAAGGATAACCTCGTCCGGACTTCACGTTCGTCGCGGTTCTGAAGGGCAAACTCCACAATACGTTCAACTACGCGCCGCAGTCCGTTGGTATACAGGGACCCACGGCCAACCCTGACCACGTACCGATTTCTAGTCAGGGCAGGGGTGGGGGTAGAGGTGCGCACCAACTCGAATGTTATACCATCCTCCACAATATGAGAAGCTGTGGAGGAAGAAACCGGATCTGAACAATGGGGCATATTTGAGGAAGGTACTATTGTGGGGATTGTGTCGTAAGACGTTGAGGGTTGGGGATCTATTACTGGGGATCTAACAACCGGAGCAATCCTGGCACGCTTTATACCTGACGTGGAGGGCTCTTCATCTTGCTTCCGCTTTGAACTGTCGCATGCTACAGGTGTCGCTGGTGAGGGCTCGTCGGCGGGGAAGGGTTCTGTAGCTGCACGGTCAACGGGTTCGTCTGTGATATCGATGATAGGGTGATGTACATCATCGTCATTCACAGTTCTGTGGAAGAAGACACCAAAATGTAAGGAACAGCACTCAAAATTTGTAATATTTTGTAAATGACCCACTTAGGGGTGTGACGTGTTAGAGATGGAATCTGTAGAAAAATTCAGGTTCATAAGCACATCCACATGTATTATATGTGGCCCGACAGGATGTGGTAAAACTGTTTATGCTTAAAATCATTAAAGATAAGGGGAAGATGTTCTCAAAATTTGTGCATAAAGTAATATGGTGCTATTCGACGTATCAATCAGTGTTCAATGAGTACCCAGATGATATTTTGTTCCACAAAGGTGTATATGACGTTAATTCGTTAAAGGGAAATGAGCATAGTCATTGTAATTGACGAACTCATGTTGGAAGTGGATAAAACGTTTGCCGAGACATTTACAGTGTTCTCCCACCATCTTAACATAAGCGTATTCTTCATCAATCAGAATCTATTTTTCAAAAATAGATACATGCGCAATGTGTTGTTAAATACACAATATCTAGTCTTATTCGCGCAACGTAGAGATGTGTCACAAATTGGGGTATTAGCCAATCAAATGTTCCCGAATGAGCGTAAGGAGTTCTTGGATGTTTATAAAGAAGCTTCAAGTCAGCGTTACGGATATTTGCTTTGCGACCTTCACCCGCGAAACACGTTTACGGTGCTTCTAAGAACGAATATATTCCCAAGCGAACCTGAAACGGTGTTTGTTAAAAATATCGACTCCGACTTTTTAAAATGCATCTGTGAAATCTCTCTTAATGTTATAAAATGTAATGTGCCAATGAAACCCCATCAGAAGCCTCGCCTACGTCGTTACAAGGACATAATAAGTGCGCTCGCTCGTAAAAGTCAAACTGTGAGGAAGAAAAAGCGAATTATTGTACAAAGAGGAGGATCATTTCTACCCATCTTATTTTCAGTTTTGGGTCTCTTACTGACTAGATTAATATAATGAATAAGGTGGTTGTGATTCCGCACGAGGTGTATGCTTCATTGCAAAGTTCAAAGATTCCAGACACGGCTCTAGAACCCGTAAAAGTAGGTTTAAAAGATTGGAAAGCGACTTGCTAGCCCTATTAAACAGTGAAAAGTCACCTGATGAGAAATGGATCTTGTACCAAGAGGCTTTGCAGAAATTTCTTCATGAGTACGAAGATTATAAGAATCCTACAGAGCTCCCCGTGGTTATGAGGTACAGCGCGAGTAGTGCTGAGCATGGCGACACAGGACTTGGGCCCGACGTTACAGATGACCAATCAAAGAACAATTGAACACAACATATCGAACATGTGTTAAAAAACAGCCTCCCACATACATTGAGGAATAAAGGCTTAAGTCTTTGTAATCTATTGAGTGAGGACCCCATCATACAGTGGACCGATACAGGCGAGGTCATTGTTGAAGGAACAAGTGTACAAGGATCCAATGTTGTTGATATCGTTCATGATCTGGTGAGAAAGTGGGACAGACCCTCACCAACAGGATGGAAGCATATTAAAGCAAGACTACAACAAATAAATAAGTTGTCAGCCAGACTCCGTACTCAGTTGTCAGCCAGACTCCGTACTGAGCGGACGCATTTGCTGAGCTCTCTGATATTGTTTCTGCTTTTGGATATTGCCAATAACCTTACTTTTGGTAAGTTCCTAATTTTATATACTTGCGTTTATATTATATTGTTAAGTACTTGAATACAAGTGGTTTTTAGTGATTTAGAAGCTTTCATCGCGTGCCGGCTTAATTTAACTTATACTTGTGACAGTTATAAACTAATTTAACTTGTGTGAAGCCGTCGCAGGAAACGTTGTGTGTTAGGTGTGGGGTGAATCGGTGGTATACGGATTTTACGGACTATGACGGTGGTCCTATGGCGATTACCGAGAGAGCGGTTCGTTTCTTTTGCGAATTAAGGGAGGAAATAGTTGACATAAAACGCAGTGTACGTGAGGTAACAGAAAGACTTGCAACGCTTGATGAAGGCAGGGGTAGGGCTACGGTTGACGAAAGCCGAACCAATACTAACGTTGAAGACGTTAGTAATTTGAAGGGCGAGGTGCGTAACCTGGTTTCTAGTTTAGGTAGCTTATCGGGAAGGTTAGATAGAGTTGAAGAAAGGGTCAAGGTTGGTCCGAGATTAGTAGATGGGGAGGGATTTAGAGAAGTTAAGGGTGGAGCTATACCGTGTATGTTAGGTGATAGGAATACCCCCCTATCAAGGTTTCGAACCCTTTTGCCTATTTGGAAAGGGACGTGAATGAGGGGGAAACTATTTTAATTGGGGACTCTTTAGTGCGCCATATGGACACAGAGTTCGTTGAACGGCATCCAACCAAGAGGAGGAGGGTCTGTCTCCCAGGAGCCAGGGTTGACAGAGTTAGAGACGAAGTGGATAGGATTGACGTTGCCTCCCGTCACTCGATGTTGGTGACGATGTTAGGGGGCAACGACTCGTATTGGCCCGATACTAGAGTGCCTGACCTTTTGGAGAGATATAGGGGGTTAATTAGGTCCCTAAAGGCGAGGTCAGATAGGTCTTTAGTTCTAGGTATTAACCCTAGGCACGGTTTGGCTCTTAAGATTACGTCTAAGACGATATTTATAAATACTAAATTAGAAGAGATTTGTGCTGAGAAAAATGTACTCTTCGTAAAGCTGTGGTCAGATTTCAGTGATCCTAGCCTTTTTATGAAAGATGGGGTGCATTTTAATGAAATAGGTAATGCTAGGCTAGGTAGATTAATTGACGAAAACGTTCGAAAGCTGTATAGGTCGAAGCCTTCTTTAAACGTTGTGGGTCCGGGGAACGCGGGCCCGACGTGAAAAATAGTTTAAAACGCCGACCCTTGGTAAAAAATAACTTAAATGTCTTTTATTGTAACGCGCGTAGTATTAGAAATAAACTAAACGAATTTAAGGCGATAATTTATTCCGGCAACTACGATATAGTTGCTATCACTGAAACATGGTTAAATACCGTGACTCGGGACTTGTTGGCTTGAAATACCGGGTTTTAAACTATTTACTAATAATAGGTTACATAGGATTGGTGGCGGCGTTTTGCTGTACATTCGTAATTCCCTTAGGGCTATCGAGGTAAAGATAGATTTTCCGGCAGCAATTAATGCGATATGCGTTGAAGTTAGGGCGCGTTGTCTTAGTTTAAATTTTGTTGTCGTTTATAGACCTCCCGCTCAACCCCTCGATACCGATACTAGATTTTACACACTTCTTAGTAACTATTAATAATCGGATAGTATAGTTGTCGGAGACTAACTTCCTTAACGTCAATTACGAGACCTTTACTGGTAACGTTGAGGGTTTGAGATTGATTGAGTTCATGGAGGATAATTTTTTACGACAGATAGTTACCGAACCAACGCGCTGTGATAATATTTTAGACGTGGTGATGACGAACGGCGAAAACATAGTCGAAGGTTTAGAAGTAGGCGAGAGTTCAGGATGTAGTGATCATCAAATTCTTAGATTTAAGTTATTGATAGAAAACACTAAGGATAATAACGTAATAGAAGTCCCTGATTTTCTTAGGGCCAATTTTGATAGTTTTGCGGATAGGATAATAGTGGACGGTGGTGACTTATTTATGGGTAATGACGCAAGTTTGCATTGGGAGGCGTTTAAAGATAGTTTCTTGAATATCGAAAGGGAGTTTATTCCTCGTAAGCCCAAGCGCGCTAGAAATCATGGTAGGCCCAAGTGGTGGACTAGGGAAATAGGCGAGTTCATAAACGAACGTAACAGAACGTATAGACTTAATAAGCGCAATGGCACGGTAGCTAACGCAAATAGATATATCGAGCTTCGACGTCAGGTTAAAAGATCAGTTAGGAATGCTAAGCGTAATTTAGAGATCCTTATAGCTGCGGACAGTAAACATAACCCAAAAAAGTTTTTCGATTACGTGAATAATCGTAAGCCGATAAAAGATAATATAGGCCCTCTAGTGGACGTTAATGGCGCTTTGGCTTCCGACGCTGAGGCCCTATTGGCGGGTATTTTTAATAACTTTTTTGCGACAGTTTTTACCGTAGAAGACGTCAATAATGTTCCCGATGTGGACGATATCGTTCCATTGAGTAGCGAGACTATTTTGGATGAAATAACTGTTTACGAGGGTGAGATTGCGCATTATATGGATAAGCTAAAAGTTAGCAAGGCTCCAGGTCATGACGCGCTTTATCCTAGACATTTGAAAGATTTGAAAGTTTATCGTAGGTCCCTTAACAAAAATTTTTAATAAGTCACTGGAAGCGGGAATTATTACTGAAGACTTCAAATTAGCTAACGTTGCGCCCATTTTTAAAAAAGGTGACTGCACAGTAGCTAGCAATTATAGGCCTATTAGCTTAACGTCAATTGTCGGTAAACTTTTGGAATCCGTAGTGAGGGATTGTATCGTCGATCACTTAGAAAGTCGCGATTTGATTAATAGTAGTCAGCATGGGTTTCGACGCCATAAATCTTTAACTAATTTGTTAGAATTTTATAACGAAATAGTGCGCGAATACGATAGGCATAGAGCGGCTGACTTATTTATTTAGATTTTAAAAAAGCGTTCGATACAATTCCGCATAGAAGACTAATTGCGAAGGTTAAAGCGCACGGTATACGCGGTCAGGTAGCTAACTGGTTAGAGGAATGGCTTCGTGCTACGAGACAGTGTGTCGTTGTTAATGGTAGGGAATCGGGAGGTTGGATGTAGGTAGCGGTGCCCCTCAGGGTTCAGTGTTAGGCCCATTGCTATTTGTAATTTACATCAACGACGTAGATGTAGGTTTGACAAGTAACGTGTCAAAATTCGCGGACGATACTAAAATAGGCGGTAAGGTTGTTAACGAGAACGATAGAAATAGGCTCCAAGACGATGTAAATAGGATTATGGAGTGGACGGATAAGTGGCAGATGCAATTTAACGTAGACAAATGTAAAGTTTTGCATATAGGTTCTCGTAACAATAATTACACGTACACGATGGATGATAGAGAGTTAGGGAGCGTTGACGAAGAAGTAGATTTAGGCGTACGTGTATCTAAGGATTTAAAAATTAGGAACCAGTGCCTGGAGTCTTGCGTAAAATAGGATGTTAGGCTTCATAGCGCGTAATTTCGAATTTAAATCAAAGAATATTATATTGCCCTTTTACAAGTCCCTAGTCAGGCCTCATTTAGAATATGCCGTTCAGTTTTGGTGCCCGTATTTGCGTAAGGATATTGATAGGTTAGAAAGGGTTCAGCGTCGTGCCACGAAACTAATTCCGTCATTGCGCACCAAGCTTTATGAAGATAGGATTAAAGAGTTAGACTTGGATTCACTCAAAACTAGGAGATTAAGGGGGGAGCTTATTGAAGTTTTCAAAATCGTTAATAACATCGATAACGTAAATTTTGACAAACTTTTCACTTTCGATAATAACAATACTCGTAATAACGGATTTAAGTTGCGTGGCAGACGTTTCATTACTAATATCGCTAAAGACTTCTTTACGTTTAAAGTAATTGATAAATGGAATAATCCTCCCGCGCCCGTCGTGAACTCAACCAGCGTTAATATGCTTAAGAACCGTTTAGATAGGCATTTTAAAAATATTAACGTTGTTTAATATAATAATAAAACAATCCCCCTTTTCCCTCCGAGTCGCACCCTTTTCCCTCCGAGTCGCACCCTTTTCCCTCCGAGTCGCACCCTTTTCCCTCCGAGTCGCACCCTTTTCCCTCCGAGTCGCACCCTTTTCCCTCCGAGTCGCACCCTTTTCCCTCCGAGTCGCACCCTTTTCCCTCCGAGTCGCACCCTTTTCCCTCCGAGTCGCACCCTTTTCCCTCCGAGTCGCACCCTTTTCCCTCCGAGTCGCACCCTTTTCCCTCCGAGTCGCACCCTTTTCCCTCTCCCTCGTTAGAATTATTCACGTGCTTAATATAATAAAAACATTAGCAACAGGAGCTCTGGGGGTGGTGGTCGACGATGAGTCTGTTGACGATAATGCCAGCTTGTGACATGCCAGCGTGTGATGCCAGTAAAAAAAAAAAAGATTAGATTAACACGAACTTAGATGTAGCTCGTAGAGTAAACTAACCCACTTTTTGTTATTCTTTCTACTTTTTTTTCTCTCCTTATCTGCATGTCTGTAACTCTCTTCATTGCATGTCTGTAGTTTGCATGGTATGATAGTGTTTGAGTTAAGAATGTGTTGCATGGTTTGTAATGTGTTCTTATTTCACTTCTTTTCATCTTCCACCCCTTTCCGGCGGAGTGGGCTCCGTCCTCTACCTCCCTATGGAGTAGAGGACCGGTCTGCAACCGCTGAAGGTATGCGTTGCTTTGAGTTAAGAATGTGTTGTTCTTTGTGTTAAGAATGTGTTGCATGGTTTGTAATGCGTTCTTATTTTACTTCTTTTCATCTTTCACCCCTTTCCGACAGAGTGGGCTGCATCCTCTACCTCCCTATGCAGTGGAGGACTGGTCTGCAACAGCTGGAAGTATTCTCTTCGACTATTTTTCCGACTTGTCGGCAGTGGCCGGCGGATGGTGATGGTCTTTCTTTCTCTCTTTCTGGATGAATTTTAACCCACGAGTGATAGGTTTTGCTATTTACTTAACCCCTTATTCTCTTCTTTAACCCGTTACTTTCTTCTTTCTCCCGGGCTAACCTTAGAGTGGATCTTAGGGTCTTTGTTAGCCTTAGCTTCTGTAGATTCTGTAGAAATGTCCCCAAAACATTGATAGGTAATCTGAATAGGTTAAAAGACCTGGATCATGTCTCGCATGTTTCACAACTGAGTACGCCATTGCCCCCAGCAGCAGCGTCTCTGAAGAGGAGAAAGAAGAGAACAAACGGCCAACCTTATCCACGTGTCTCTAAAATACGCAAATGGCTAACATATTAAGTAAACGCTATTATGACATTTCTAACCCCGTCTCCTATGGTGGCGTTAATAGACTGTACAGAGGTGTTTACGGTGTAAGGGAAAAAGATGTTGAGCGGTTTCTGCGGGAAAAGGATGCTTATACACTTCATAAACCGGTGAGAAAAAGGTTTAAAACGGCCAAGACAACCGCGGATTCGATTAACTCTATTTGGCAAGCGGATTTAACAGACATGCAAAGCTATTCAGTGTATAATGACGGATACTGCTACATCATATTCATAATAGATGTATTCTCTAGATATCTGTGGTTAATTCCCCTGAAAAATAAATCGCCTGAAACAGTTGCTAAAGCGATCAAAACGATGATGTTAAAAGAAGAAAGGGTTCCTGGCTATTTTTGTATGGATATGGGTAAAGAATTTATAAGTCGCGCTTTTCAGAACATGCTGACAGAGTTTAATATCAGTTACTACACTAGCAGTTCTATACATAAGGCCTCTTTAGCTGAAAGAGTTCAACGTACCATAAAGGAGAGCATGCATCGCTATTTTACACATAAAAACACATACAGATATATAAACGTTGTCGGGTCATTGGCTTCATCATACAACCGTTCACACCACCGTACGATTGGCACAACGCCTAACGAAGTTTTAGAAAGAGGTGCGCTGCCAGAGGTAAGAAGGGATGGAGTACCGCCACCACACTCTACACATTTCAAAATCAATCATTTTGTAAGGCTATCATGTTCGGGAAAAAATTCGCGAAGGGATTTGAGCAAGGATGGACGCGAGAGATTTTTAAAGTTCGTGCTATGAGACGTAAAGGTGAGATAATGATGTATTACGTTGAAGATTTTAGGCAACAAAGATTCAGGAAAGAGAAAAATGTACATGGTGAAATGGCTGGGTTACCCAGAAAGCTTCAACACCTATATAAAAGATGCTGCAATAATGAAGCTTAATTAGTATGCAACATGGCGCCAAGCCGCTTCTATGTCACACCCCCGTCCTCTTCTCTGTCTGTACATCCGAACAACACCCTCGCCAACTTTGTGACAGAACTCCTCGGACCCACTGAATTGGAGCGTGATTCGTATGAGGTGGGCTTATGTGAACTCCAGTTAGTGCGAAAAACTAGGCATAACCTTAGACAATACTATGCGTTCAGTCCTGTTCGGTGAGGAACAGTACTATAGCACAAATATATCGCTAGGAATCGGCCATTATGATACAGCCATGGACATTGTGACGGGGTTAAACAAGAGTCTTGAAAAATCGTACCTGACAAACGATTTACTTTTTAAAGTCGTAAACATACACGCTTGCATGCACATTGAAGTTAAAGTCAACGCTTAGTAGAAATATTAACCCTTTCACTCACTGGGTAGACAATTGTGTAGCTGAAAAATAAACCATATTGATTCTTATATAACCACATATAAAGGCAAATTTATTTTTTACCCTATGTCATAATTCGTGAGCGAAAGGGTTAAAGTTAAAGAGCTGTTCACAACTGTGGCTGAGGGCCGATATAGCGCAGCTCTCCAAAGAGATACCTTTCACGAGGCACAGCATGACTTGTCCAGCTTAATGTATCAATTGAAGATGGGGAAATTGGGTGAAAGCTCTCCGCCCCTAGACATGTGCTATATTTACAGCAATATCGTAGGGCACCAATTTGTTTGGGACACTCCAGGAGCGCCTGCTGCGCATTGCACACATCTCCAACCATAGAGGGAAAAGTTTGAGCATTACATATGACAAGCCCCATTATGTGAATGTTGCGACTAATCTACTAACCAACATCTCGATATATATATATATGAACGATTGAGGGAAAAAATTTATCATTCGTTGATGGGAGCTTAACAGTGAAACTACACTTTCGCCGTTTATAATGACCTGAAGGCCATTCACAGTCTACCGAGGAGTGAGATACCAGCGTGGAAGTGGACTTGGATCCATTTTTTCATCTATATTACGCACCGCTGTCCCACTGTTGAAGAGGGGTGCCAGGTACCTAGGGCGGAAGGCGTTACAAACAGGTTTTAACGCGGTAGAAGACATAATGGTCGGAACTAAGCCTAAAGAAGCTCTAAAAAAAACATTTAAAACGTACATGGGACGAAATCATCAAAGATGCAAAGAGAAAAATGCGTTGCGGCGGAAAGAAGAGATCTGCTAGGAAGTAGGGATTACCATCACGTGGCGCTAAACGTAAAAGGAAATCAAAAAAGAAGTGCTTTAAGCGTATGAAACCTATGGCTGATAATTTTTTTAACTGATATAAGCTGAGGACACTACTCTTACGAATCATAGGCTGACTAATACTTGTCGAGGGAGGTGGCACTATTTCTGACTCGTCATGGCGCGTTTCATCCATCCGTGTAGTTCACAATGCCGTAAATCGGAACTATCCCTCTTTAATATGCCCCCCACTCAGGTCTCTGTTGAGCATAGCGACTTTATTACAATTAACCCATTAAACACAATTACTTCGCCGAGTGCCCCTATAGAATCCGTGATACCCATCTCAGGCCCTTACTTTTTGACCCGATCTGCATGCACATGTACGTAAACTGCGTATAGCCCATTCTGATTGAACGAACTGCGATGATAGTTACTCTGCCTACCCTGAAACCAACTTTTTACACTCCATATTCAGCTAGTGTGAGGTGTATTTAAACCAGTTTAACATCTCGGCAGGAACGGAGTAGTACCACCTACGAGCCTATCTGGAAAATGTCATCACCTTTTCAAAAGAAGCGAAGGACACCTTTTTAACCGCCGAGGGATATTACTATACTAAAGACGAAAATGGTATAAAGGATTGTCAAAAAGAGACCAGGTTCTTCAAAAATTTAGGATTGGAATTCAAAAGTTACACTTAGTGGTTAGGATAAATAAAATTAAAAAATATTTAAATTATATTTATAATGAAAACTACAGTATGTTACTAATTAAATGGGCATTACAAAAGGATATATAATTAAACTATATGGAAATTAACTTAAATGAATGGCTAAAGGAAATTAACTAAACTTAAATAACTAAAAGAAATGATAAATGATATATAAATATGGGCAGGAAAGCTTATAGCTCAAGTTAGGATATAAGTCAGGACTAGAGGCTAAAAAAAAAAAAAAAAAAATGGAATTTGGTGGATGCTGAGATGTAGACGACAGCCTCCAAGTGTATTTCTCTTAGTGAATTATTTACAAAAGAATGGTTTTTTTGCCGATGTGGTATCGGAGAGTACCAGCATTCAGAAAGAACCTTTTACGAATAAAACATTTATATTATACAATTATTGAAAAATTTATTGTTTAGCTTGAGAGATATTATTTTTATTTAGGTGTAGTATTAAGGTTAAGTTTACTTTAAATAGACTCGGTAATTATAGAAATAATAATGGCCTATTTAGACACTGTCAACACAGCTACAGACTTTTTCACTGTAGGTTGCAGTGGTTTTCAGATTAAATTTGGTCAGCAGCCAGATTACTAACTATGGTGAAGCTAAATTCATCAAAATTAATTTAGACTTACCAAAAATGAAGTTGCCAGTTGAACGTTACCCTTTCAGTTTCTAACTGATTCATAAGTTTCATTTAGTTTCCAGTTTTTTTTAATTTTCGTTGTTAAGTTTTAGGTTATTGTTTAACACACTGCTAGGTTATTTATTTGTAGGGGCTATTTCCCAGACCTAGGTTTTGCAGGTTAAGTTAGGCTAGGGCTGGATTGCCCTTAAGTTTTTGGTTTTAAAGGTTTAAGGTTTAGAAGGTTTTATTTAAGTTAAGTTAGGGCTATATTGCCTTTAGGTTTTAATAGGGGCTATAACAGCCATTTAATTATTGAGTTAGGGCCGTTGTAGCCCGGTTCGAGTTTCGTCTAGGTACCTAGTTTTTCTCTTACCTTAGTTATTTTCTTTAACTTACTTGCACCTAGTTCTGATCGGCCTCTATTTAGTTAAACATGGGTTTTGATTAATTGCAGTGGTTATTAATTAAGGATACGATTTAATTAAAGGTTGTTAGGTTTGAAGGTTGGCTCAGTTTCCCGGTTTGGGTAACCACGAGCATTTTAATTTTTTTGAGAAAAAAGGGGCCCGCTTCATGCGGTCAAAAATTTTCAAGACTGGACAAAGCTCCGTTTTTCTTTGTCCCAGAAACTTTTTTTTTTTCCTTCTTTTGGTTAATTAGGGAAACCCAACTTCACTAGTTGGTTAGAAACGAGGGTTTTTATTTTTATTTATTTTGTTTATATTTTCTTTGGAAATATATGCGGTTATTTCTAACCACTTTTTTCAACAACAATTAAAGCAAACAAAAAAAAGAATCAACACAAATATTAAAACATCACAAATTCTAAACAATAAAATAAATAAAAGTTACAAGACAAGACGGGCTGTACTCACCAGGAGGTAATGTATCTCTAACAGAAGTGAGGTTAGAGACGACTTGTCATACAAATAACATATCGCTTCTTAGGAAACGAATGTATGAACACACATTCTGATCGTTTAGAAAGGGTCAATGTGGGTGTAGAATTAAGTTGTAATTTTATAATCTTACGTTATTTTAGCTTTAATAGCATTTAAAATAGCTTTAAAAATGAAGTGGTAAGGATTAATTCTAACCAAGAAGAGTATCTTCTTGACAAGAATAAATTTAAAAATTCTAAAAAAAAGATATATGAATGTTTTCGACGTCTTCCTACAGATTTCACATTCCTGGAGAAACTGCTTGTGAACGGGGTGGATATGAAGTTGAAGCTTACCCGCACGATTCCTGAGATCTGCATAAATCTGGGGTCTGATCAAGAAGAAGGCGCGAAACCCGTTGTGATTCACATCATGGAGACGTATTTGCTTATACGCCGAGTGAAATTAAGTTCGCCAAAACAAATAGAAATTGAGAAAGACTTAATACACGCCACAGTAAAATACCCAATTAAGAGGGTACAGATCAAACTACAGTATACACGGTGCCCGCTGGGTTGGCATCGAAGCAACTAGAAAACGTGGCCCTTGGAGTCCTACCTAAAAGGATATTAACTGGAATGCAGGACCACGCCCCGACGAATGGAAAATATAAAAAGAGTGCCTTTAAATTCGAGAATTTCGGCCTTAAAAATATTACTCTATACGTAAATGGCATCGCTTTGGGAGGGACCATGATTACGGACTACTCATCAGACGCTACGTTCCCGCTCTGCGCGAGAGCATATAGTAGTCTGGCTCATAATACAGGCGCCTGTGACAAGCTTGGGTTTGCTGTAACGCAGAAAGAATTTGTCGAAGAATTTATCATTTATTCATTTGATATTACGCCTGACTTGTCTGCTGGCGCAAATACGCATTTAAGTCCACAGCAGAGTGGGAATCTCTCAGTCAGGTTGGAATTTGCCAAGCCTATAGACGCGCCTATAGTGTACTCGTGTACCTCGAATCACAGGCACTAATAGAAGTTGATCGTTTCAGGAACGTGGTCACAGACTTTTAAAATGGATGCGAATACACTCCAGAAAGTAATGAAAAGTGACCGTTACACACGCTCCAAATTTATTGGTGTGTTTCCGAAGAATGAAATATTGAAGCTGCCAAGTACGAGAGATTGGTATAGCCTTATCGTTAACACCGACATTGTCGGGGGTGAGGGGATTCATTGGTTTGCAATCTATTTTTAAAATAGGGAAAGAATGTACTATTTTGATTCACTCGGCTCTCAGCCCTGGAATGATCCTGTTATAGTAAAATTAATCGAGCAGATACATGTACCTGAGATTGTATGGAACCCATACCGTTTTCAAGGATTTTATAGCGAAACGTGCGGCCTGTATTGCCTTTCATTTCTCTTCCACATGTCACGTGGGAAGGGATTTATAAATTTTTTAAAATTATTCGATTTGTGCGACACAGAGATGAATGATAAAAGTGTATGCAGAAAGATAAAAAAGTTCCCATATGTTAGCACCCGCCGTATTGTGTAAAGGTGTATATCTATATTGTGTAAAGTTGTACCGTATATACATTTGTAACTGTAAAATGTAGCCATTAAGATTTATTTAACGGACACTGGTTCCGCTTTGTACATGTTTTCTACCATTTAATAAATGAAAATACAATGTTTTGTTCTTAACCTCAAAAATACTTACATTAGTTCTTCGATGACCTGGCACTCGTTGGACCGGATGTGAGCCAATACCTCGACTTCTGTATTCAGATCACTGGGTTGGCTGTGCGGAGAAGCATCCATATCATTTATTCCCCTTTCCTCAACAATACCTATAACACGATCAAGTTCCGCATCGGTCCTATAAGGTGAAGTAAAAATAAAGAGCTACAATAAGAGAAAATGCCACGAATTTAAAAAATTATAATAAAAAAGCAGATGATTCTTAAAAGTTTTGGTAATTTAAAAATCCTACTGCGGTGCTCAATTATCGAGAAAATATTATTAAAGCTCCAGTTTTCAAACGTAAGATAAGCTGGGTGTGCTATGCTCCATCTGCCTGCAACGGGTCTCGAATCCGCAGACAAATCTTAATAGTTTTTAATATTTCTAAAATCCTACCTGTACAAGAAATGTACAAATAAAAATACACCCACCATATATATATATATATATATATATATATATATATATATGCCGAAATAACCCGAAGGAAACAGAATCAAAAATATTTTTCAAAACGCGTTTATCGCTGCCTTTTACGGTTAGGCTATATTGTTATAAACGAGAAAGAGTCCTGGGATTAATTTTTCTTTGTAGGAAAACTCAGAATAAAGCTAGGTTAGGCACTTATAAGTTAACACTGAATGAGCCGCAGAATATAATTACATACTTTTTAATATCGTCTTCATTGAACGGTTCTTGCATTTCGTCACAATTTTCCGTAACAATCTGGGTAGATAAAAGTTCCTCCCGATCTGCAGCTCTAAAAATTAGGCGCGTTGCGTGAGCATAAAAATCTTGAGCTTCAAACAGATCAGGGGAGTCATACAGCTGGCTCATGGTTGGTATTTCAAAAACACTAAGCACAAAAATGATTGAACTGAGGCTCTGAGATGAGCTGCGCCCTTTTATAAAGGGGGCTTTTGACCACCCCACAACACACAAACGCTAGCTTCCTATTGGCTAGCGGTAAATTTTGGGCGGGACTTGACGCGTAGGCTTGCATAGCGGCGAAACAGAGATCCTGGGCTCCGCCCACAGGGCTGTGATTGGTTGCCCTGTGAAATCTGGGGCGTGTCAGATATCCCCATTCGTGGAGAGACGAGAAACGCTTTGTTTTTTTATCTTGTATTCGACCGAGAGAGAGAGAGAGAGAGCGGGTTGAGGTTGGATTGTGAAACGTTTTATGATGTCTGAAACATAAAAGTGGAAGATAGTTAATTACCCATGAAGAAAGCCGCTGTAAAATTTATTGTGTCGTATAAGATTTCCACGAAACAATAAATAAATTTAAAATAACAGATGCGTGCTGTTTGCGGGTGATTAGCGCAAAGTTTACGATCTCGAGCAGCTCGCTGATTAATATATATAGCGAGAGATAAAGAGAGGGAGAGATTTGTACATCTGTACCTTTGCTTCGGTACAATAAATAAATTTTAAAAAATGACGTGTGATGTAGCGTTTCAATAAACACTAAAGTTTACGATCTCGAGAGAATGGAAATAAGATTGACCCGACGCTGGGCTGTATAATTTAATAATGCGTACCTTTTCTCGAATCTTGGAAATCAGAGAAACGGCAATAAAGAATTAAACAATAATATATATATATATATATATATATATATATATATATATATATATATATATATATATATATATATATATGAGAGAAGTTCAGAATGGAAGTGAGAGGGTGTTTATAGCCCGCAATTAAATTTTTGTTGTTGTAGAATCAGATGTTTCAAATTTTATTTTTAAATATGAACGAAGATAAATATAACTATATATATAAAAATATATATATATCTATATATATATATATATATATATATATATATATATATATGAAGGAATTAACGGGTTTTACATTGATATAAAATAATTTAAAAGAATAATTATCATAATTGGTAGAGGCTGAGTTAATTAATACAATTTGACGTGATTATAAATTTTGTGTACGTTTCTTGTACTAATTTTCAGAATTTTATAGGTGAACTTTTTTCCAGAACTGTACATATGTAGGCTTTCTTTGGTTTCCGCCAAATTGTTCATTCTGGCAAAGATCAAGCTTTACACTCCAACTTAGACCTACTTTTAAACGGGGAAACATATATATATATATATAAAAGACAGCGCGCGAGAGAGCTCCCTGCTAGGGCACTCTGGGTATCCATTTATCTATCAACCGTGGAAAGATGTCTTCACGAAATTTTTTAGATGAACTTTTCGCCGGAATTGTACATATATAGGCTCGTCTTTGCTTTCCGCCCGAATTGTTCATTCTGGTGAAGATCAAGCTTTAGACCCCACCTTAGACCTACTTTTAAACGGATATATATATATATATATATGAGAGAGAGAGAGAGGAAAATAAACAAACAGATAAACAACATGATCGAGTGTTGCAATACAGTTTAACGGGATCCCCTGGTTGCCCCTATCAACCGTGGAAGGATGTTTTCACTCCACCTTAGACCTACAGTTTAACATGGATCATTAAGTCACCCTGGCTACCAACCGCGGAAAGACGCGCCGCCACTGATCCCGACCCATATAATCGTAATATTTTATGGACGTATGGCTGATAATGCTGGAGGCACTGGCTGATTAAGCCGACTGGTTGATTAGGGGCCCTATAAGACAACGGCCGCTCGGCTCAAGTCTTAATATGCGCTTGGCTCCTGTCAAGCGAACACCTCTCCTCCTCTCTCTCTTCCTCCTCTCTCTTAGGTTAGGTATGCCCCTTTGGGGGTGAGGCCGTTCCACTTCTCCCCAAAGAGGTCTCCCCCAGCGGGAGTTCATTACAACTTGGGGGATAACTCCGCCTCCAAGTTGCATAACCCCTTGTTGCTCTTGCAGCAACCCTCTCCCCCTTTAAGGGGCTCCTTGCAACAAGGGGGGTTTGGCACTGGCACTGTGGAGTGTCTTGCAACAAAGGGGGGTTGACACTCTTGCAACATTGAACAACATTTGCAATTGCATTGCCCTCTCCCTTTTTCGCCCATACTACTAGTAAGTAATCGGTCCATATTATTTTCTGATCGCAAGTAGTTGTCTCGGGACACCATCTTTAGTGACGCTTTCTTTTGCTCTCTTTACAAGAATCCCTCCATCTTTGAAGCTCTCGATATTTTTCTTCACCTCCGGAAAATTATCTGCATAATAAAATGCAATTTTCAACCAGCTCGCCCAGCGTGTAACAATGGGTTCAGGTGGACTTCCTATTTCGGCAAACATTTCCTTCCTGCTCTTGTTCTTGACTGTCGCCGTCTTGATATGCGCAATAAGGCTGTCCACATCGATATAGAACGATCTCGCTTTCATTGCACAGTTATGCAGTAAATGCGCTACGCAGGTGACATGACAGTCTTGGGAATAGGTGCTTGAGAGCATCTCCAGCTGCCATCATATAACTGGCTGCATCTGTTAACAGAAGGCAAAAATTTTCCCTCGGAGCTTCCAAATGTTTTACTGAGTTATCGATAGAGTGGATGATGATTTGTGAGGTGACAGATCCCGAAAGGACTTCGCATTTCAACAAATATGTTTTTTGCAGATCATCCAGAGTTCCGACGAGAGTGTTCAAATATTTTAAACAAGCGGCTTCACTCTCGTCAACGATTAAGAATATCTGTTTGTAATTCGGTTGTTGTTTCACATGAGCACTTTAATCATTGGCGAGTTCCATGACCATCGATCGACAATTTGCCACTGATAGAGTACTGTAACCCATTTCAAGAAACAAACTCTTCACACTGGGGTGGTTTAGCTTGTGGAGGGGAATGTTTGCTGACAGAAATGTGCCAGCCACCTTTTTTGAAAAATTCTTCTATACTGGTTTTATGAACGTTTGCAGAATCCCCTGCGGAACATTATGACATCCACGTTGATGTTCAGCTGAGCTTCTAGGTTTATCAACGAAGAGTCATTTTTCATGATTCCCTGTAACGGCGCAAATTTGGCAGTACAGCTCATTCTTAGGAGAAGCAATGAACTCTTTAAGGTAATCTGATACAGTAGCGCGAATTTTAGCAACCGCTAACTGCTATTTTTGGCATACTTTCAATTTTTGTGCAACAGGGCTGAAAGTAAAATAAAGAAATGTAGCAAATCACTACCAATTATATATCTCACACATATCTCAATGTCACACAACTATGTCACACAATTCACACTAGGAGATAGCACAAACCTTTCGTGTCTCTTTTGTGAATCTAACTAGCGAATGTAAGCTGCTGCAAAATAACAAATTGGCAACTCTTAGGAGTTCTAGTTTTTATGTTTTCGTCAGTCAATCCTCACTCACTCATCAACTCATCTCTTAGTAATTTAATATTAATATTTTGTTGACTTGATAATAAAAAGTTAACCTAATGCAAAAAAATTGACCTAACGTTAAAAGGTTGACTTTTAGTTGACTTAAAAATTTGATACTAACTCCCCCCCCCCCCCCACCTATAAACCTGAAAACTCGTTTTAAGCCATTTCACAAGACGTGGAGACCGCAGGAAAAAATTGACTTTATTGAATTTTGATTGCCCTACGTTATCAGGCCTTCATTGTTTCGGTAAAAATGGAAGTCGGTTTCGCGTTCAATCGCTGCTTTTAAAACTTCCAATGTCCTGGAAATTTCTTTGGAAACCCTGTCCTATAAAATGACTTTGAATTTGGCAAATAAATAAACGAATCCTGACCTGGTTTCGAATCTGGATTTATCAACATAAAGTCATGTAAAATGTTCGCTAAAGAAAAATGGGAAAAATAAAATTGTTTAAAAAATTAAACAATAATTACTAAAACATGAAAAAATATGCATTAAAAGTTTGAAATATGTGTTGTTTTTTTAATAATGTCCCATGTTTCATATTACAATTTATATAGTTCATTCATGCAGTAATTTGCTCCACAGTAAGAGACGGGCAGTTTTTCAATGTTTTCCGGTGTCAGGTTGTGTGCTTGTCAGAGAGGATCAATTTGTAGGCTGAGAACGATAGTTCACCGTCACCTGATGTCACCGGGCAATATTATTTGAAACGAGGGGCAAGAAACGGTGTTATATCAAGTGGTAGTGCTACAGCTGATCATTTCAAACACCCACTAACGCCACAGAGTTTTCGGTACCTAGAATGCTTGGCAAAAACTTGTTGAATCTTGTCTGTTAATTTTTTTCCAACATGAGCCGGAGCTGATCTTAAAAAAACAGCTACTTTCTAAACACCTTGGAGTGACTCACTTAACAGAGAGTCTCAAGGCTCAATCATTTTATAACGTCTGGTAAAGAAGAAAAATGAACCTGTATTATGGCAACTTCTTAACACACTATTATTTTTAAATACTTTCTGAGCTTCATGAATGGAGGCAGCATCACTTGCATCAAGAGAATAAATTATTCTCTTGTAATCATCGAAATGATGCACATAAAACAATCCTGCAACAAGTTATGTTCTCTATCGTGTAGAAACTGGCTCTGGTGGAAGTGGCACTTCAGGAAGAGTATTATGCTGCACTTGCAACGGAGCTTTGCCAAACACTTTCTGAACGTTAGAAATCAAGCTAATTCTTATTTTGTGACACGATTTAAAGCGTGCACTAAACAGGTGACGCTTAAAAGCTTTGGGTAAAACACCTGAAGGGATGTGATGTTGCTGCTTTTAGTATGTAGGCCGCAGCATCTGAAAACAAACCAAACACCTTTTTATTCGTTGTCACCACTAGACAACAACAGTCTCAAAGAATCGTTCATAAAACATGCCACAGTAAAATGAGTGGTTCTTTGAAAAATCTTGCAAATTAAAAGGTGAGGTTTTCCAGGCTCATCCAAACACAGTTTTCCAACAAGTAAGTTGGTACATTACGGCCACAGACATCTGTAGTTTCATGCACTGCTATTCATAAAAAGCTGTTTCCAGTGTCACTGCGGATGTTCTCCATTGCTGAGTTGTAAACTACATCAGACTAACTTTTCCTCATAGTGGATTCATCTGGAGCTTTTTCGTTTGAACAGTATTTTCCTAAAAATCCACCACAGAATGGCTTTACAAAGGTCAGTGGCAAATGTGTTTGACTGAACAGTATCGGTAGGCTTCATCTGGATTAGAAGAGCTTGTACGAGTATAAACGAAACTAAGCTTATTATATTTTCGTACCCCAATTTTTCGGAGTTTATAAACCACGAAGTTTAAGGGAGAGTAGATTATAAATTAGAGTAGTTATAAAATAAGTTATTTAAAATACTGTAAGCTAGAAGAGTTTCATATAAGAAAAGTTGATATAATCCCACTTTTCAACAAACACATGTATTATTATCCCCTAAATTTTAATTCGTCCCTCTTTTCCAGTCTCACCAGTCTCCCGCCTCAGACCTATAACCAACCTAATAACAAAATTATGAACCTAATACTGATCCCTGTAGTAGCCCATTGAGGCAGTGAAGAAGTCTAACAGCTGAGATAAACTTACTGTAATGTATTTATAAATAATTTGACAAGTACAAGGTTGAAGTTAAATAGAAATTCAGTTTACAAATAGGAATTTAGCATTAAAATTAAGAAGTTATCTCACAACGATGAACAATATCTGTAGATATTCCCTTTAAATTATAGAAAGAGGACAAGTGATAAATTGAGAATTAAGGTGAGTGGTGACAAGTTTGTTGATGTATGCGAAAGATCACGCCTGCGAATGAGAACTTTGTAAGAGTTGTTTTCTTACTAATAACTGATTTTATATAATTGAACTACGCTGATTTCGAATAAGGTGTCCATTTCTTTCTATCACGTAAGGATTTTCTGCAACCTGGAAGGGAAAAAACAACATAAAAATATTATTTATTTCAATTTACATTAGGTACTTATTTCGCTTTGTTATACTAATTAAAAATGCAAACAACTTTATAAAGAAAAGAATATTAACGTCAATTACAAATTCATCTTTATTTGTCCTGAGTTTTCTTGTGAGATCTGTGCCTTTTAGTCTCGAATGTACGCGCTGTTCCTTTTCTTTTATGTAATAATTCTGGAGTATCCCGTTTCAACATCCAGTAGTAATCATCCATCATGCTGATGTCCCACCTTCCCTGATATGATATCTCTTCTCCGTTTCTTTGATGTCTTGGTGAAACCGTTCTCCTTGTTCTTCGCTGAGTGCTCCGAGATTCTCAGAGAAGTAATCCAAGTGTGAATGTAAGAAGTGTAATTTTAAATTCATATTACAACCGAACTCTTTGAACTTATTTAGCATGTTGTTCACAATGTTTTGGTAATTTGGGTCCTTGTTGTTCCCCAAATATTTGCTGATAACATCCTTAAAAGCAATCCACGCTTCTTTTTCAAGATTGTTCATTGTTCTTTCAAAGTGTTCATCCAAAGTCAGTTTCTTAATCTGGGGACCAACGAAAATTCCTTCTTTCAATTTTGCTTCCTAAAGAGTTGGGAATTTACTACACAGATACTTAAAACAATCTCCATCTTCGTCCAAGGCCTTAACAAATTGCTTCATCAAGCCCAATTTTATGTGAAGCGGAGGTAAAACGACTTTCTTCGTGTCAACCAAACTTTCACGTTTGAATGTTTTTAGAATGAAGTGTGAGGTTGACTCTGCGTGGCCATTCCTTTTTTATCCCATTCACACTAAAAACATGGAAACTTCGTATAACCTGGTTGTTGACCTAACAACATACAAATCACTTTTAAGTATCCACAAAGTAGCCAACCGTGTTCTTTATATTTAACCTTAGCTAGAAGCAGCTCATGATTTTCGTACGTTTTCCTCAAGTGAACCGAATGAGCCACAGGAACGGATGCATACAAGTTACCATTGTGAAGGAGGACGCCTTTTAGACTTCTTTTGGAGGAATCAGTGAAAAGTCTCCACTCATTTGGGTCATAGACTGCAGCGTCTAGCTTAAGTATTAGTTCCGAAACAGTGTTGCAATATACCAGTGAATTTTCTTGAGGAAAATATTGGGTGAATTCTTTTTCTCGATTTCTGTACCAGTAAAATGACGTCTCGGGAGAAAGCAAGTTCTTTGCATGAAGTCTGGACCCCAGAATCTCTGAAGAATCCTTCGGGAGACACAAATCTCTTACCAAATCATTAAGTTCACTTTGTGTAAATAATTGGGGTTCACCATATGTTTCGGTTTGAAAACAATCAATATCATCGTTTCCATCGTCATCAGACACCGAATCAAATGAAGTTATATTAAGAGTATTTAGTTTAGTAGGTACAGGCATACCAGGTCCATGAGCAACAGGTCTTAGAGCAGACTGAAAGTTTGGATAAGAAATTTCCTTTTTATTTTTAGTATGGTAGCCTTGCACGTTACATGAACAAAAATGGCAGTCACGCCAGACCATTGGAATCCCCAAAGGTAAAGAATCCTTTTTACCTTTATTCCACAGTCTAAGTTGTTCAACACAAACACTGCAAACTTTATGTGGATCCCATGATTTGTCTTGATCCCCAAATTTCATTCCGAAGTACGCATAATATGCTTTCTTGACGAAGTCTGTAATATCTCGCCTTTGTTTTTTCACAGTAAATTTTCCACAAATATAACAGTAAATGCTTGGGCTATTTACACGCCCTCTGGTTGCCATAATCTCTCACGCAATAGACAGACTGACTCATCTCGTGGCTTGTCAATCACTTATACACTAGCGGTGTGTTTCTCGAATGTTCTAGAAGACACTATGACATCACTTCTAATCTGGAAGCATTTATAGGCAGTAGTTTTTAATAAAAATTTAATTGAGTCAATTTTAATGAAAATTACTTACATATGTAATATGAAATATGAGTATATGACATATTGTGAAAAATCTGTACGTGATGGCAAAACATTAATATTATTTTCGGAATCAGCGTGCAAAAATTACTATATAAGTGGTAAAATATTTCGGACAACAAAACCCTCGCAGGCCTGTGTTACTGAATAAATAAAAGAAAGGTTCTTGTTCAGAAAGGAGAAGAGTTGGTATGTGCTTTTGTAGAGAAAGGTGAAAGTTAGAGGATGTGAAATAAATTAAGTATTTGAAGTGTTTGATAAAGAGGAAGCAGCACATTCAAAATTGAAAGTAGGGTGAAGAAGGGCAAGCAAGTTATGAGGGTGATAAAAGTCTTTCTAGATAATAAGAGTAATAAGTGTAATAGTTTGAGTAATACTGTATATGCACCAAGAGGGATACAGAAAGGTGTGTGTGTGTGTGTGTGTTTCAAATATAACGAGCATAAGTCTACAGTGAAGGTAAACCTTCTGTGTTTCTGTGTTGCTTTATCTTAGCATTATATACATATATATGTACAAAGTAGGAGAAAATTTTTTAGCGATTTTATCCATACAAGTAACCAGTGATGTAGGTCTCGAGATCGGTCTCGGTCTCGAGACCGATCTCGAGACCCAATTTGCAGATCTCGATCTCGATCTCGGTCTCCGCTATTTAGATCTCGGTCTCGATCTCGGTCTCGACAGACGCGGTCTCGGTTTTTCTCCCCAAGACCTTTCGAGACCTCTCGAGACCATAATAAAAAATATATGTTATTGGCATACTCATGATGGTGGCTTGGTTGAACAGACAGAATTCACAATGTTTATGAAAGTTTGTAAAAGTAAGGGACTATAGGTATTCACTAATCAGTCACCCTGTTTTGAATTGCAACGTTTGTCTTGCGGGGGGGGTGTGGGTCTGGATTTTTTTAGGTTAGCGCTACAAAAAAATTTGCCCCCCCCCCCTCCGCCCCCGTCAGATTAATTTTATTGAAAATGGAAACACTAAATAAAGAATTATAATATATATATATATTTATATATATATATATATATATATATATATATCAGTGTATATATATATTATATATATATATATATATATATATATCTTCTGAGCATGCTGATGTTCCTTAAGTGTAATGAGCACCTATCATGCTTTAAATAATGCACAAGTCAAACTGGATAGTGGGTATGTTCATTAAACCTTCTGTAACAGACATAAAAGAAGTAAATAAATAAAAAGTACGTATATACAGTATATATTCATTTGTTAATTTATAGGCTACACTTTTTGCATTCAACACACTACATCTGAGAAAGTACTTATTAGTTTATTAATATACTTAACATAGTCTAATTTCCATAGTAGTGTAAAACAAATTGAAAGGGCATGAGCTTGGTCTCGATCTCGATCTCGGTCTCGAATTTAAGGGTCTCGATCTCGGAAGGTAGATCTCGACCTCGAACCTTTGATCTCGGTCTCGATCTTGGTCTCACAGGATCAGGTCTCGGTCTCGGTCTCAGTCTCGGACTTGGTGGTCTCGACTACATCACTGCAAGTAACACTGATCGACAAAACTAAACTTTTTTCTGGTTCCTGCATAAACATAGCTGATCCTAAATGAATTTTTCACGCTAAGTTCGAATCTGTTCTCAGAATTTTTCTATCACAGAGGTTTTGAGAAAACTGCAGTTTTATACAAGTATAAACAATTTATTTTATCATACAAATACAGCTAAATAAACGTAAATAGAAAGCTACTGAAATGAGTTAGTGGAATGTTTTCGCTTGTATGATGTATGAAGAGCTTCTCTTGACAATGACTAACATTAATCAGCTAACATATTTGGGTTCCATCTACTCTGGTACCGTTTTTTCAACTTTAAAATATCCTGATGGAAGCGCTCGCCATGCTCATCACTCACAGCTCCCAAATTCTCAGGAAAGAAGTCTAAATGGGAGTGGAAGAAGTGAATCTTTAAGGACATACTGCACCCCATTTCATGGTATGCTACCAGCATTCTTTTAACTAAATCTTTGTAGTTTAGTGCTTTGTTGTTACCTAAAAAATTGGTCGCAACGGATTTAAAACACTCCCAAGCATTTTTTTTCTTTTCCTTCTAAAACTGCATCGAATTCATCATCATTCATCAATTCTCGTATTTGGGGTCCAACAAATATTCCTACTTTTATTTTCGCTTCGCTGATTTTGGGGAATTTTTCTTTAATGTATTGAAATCTTCTGCTGTTTCGATCCATACCTTTCACAAAAAAAATTTTTAGCAGTCCTAACTTTATATGCAAAGGTGGTAGATAAACATTTTTTGGGTTCAACAAGGTTTTTATGCAAAACGTTTTTTTAACCTTCTACTAGTTGTCTAGTTGGCCAATCGCTAACACTGTAATGTTTAGACTTAGCACGGCTTTCCCATTCACATAAGAAACGGCAATATTTCGTATACCCCAGCTGCATTTCCAAAAGAAGAGCTATAACTTTTAGGTCACCACAGATGTTCCAGTTATACTTATTGTATTCTATGCTGTTTAAAAGATATTCCATATTTTCATATGATTCTTTTAGGTGAAATGAATAAGCAATGGGAACTGATGGAAAAATATTCCCATTATTTAGCAGAACAGCTTTCAAACTCAATTTTGATGAATCAGTGAACAACCGCCATTCTTCAACTTTGTGTTCGTGTACAAGTGCTTCAATCAGGACATTAACATCATTGCAGTAGCAAAGATTTTCTTTCATTGTAAAAAAAATGGACAAATTCTTTTTCCCGGTTACGAAACACTTATGTTTGTATTTTTCTCCAAAAGATTCCACCCTTGTAATCTTGAATCAAGTATCTCAGCTTGATTTTTAGATAGGTTTAGATCTCGAACTAGATCATTGAGCTCCGCTTGAGAGATCATGTGTGGCTCAGTTAGCGTGGAAGGATTGAAATCTGGATGATTAGTAGGACCTGCTTCAGCACTTACCTCTTCATCATCATCTTCATCCTCTACAGTATATGTTTCGGGTGGTACTGGAACAGGAAGATCTGGACCATAAACGACAGGTCTTATTGGCGATGCCAAATTAGGGTGTGGATTGAGTGGATTTATTGTTTTTTGCAGAGAATCCTGAAGTTTCAGACATACAGAAATAGCAGTCATTTAAGTGATCCTGTTCTCTCCAAATCATTGGTATTGCGAAAGACATAGATGAACAAGCACCTTTAATCCACTGTCGGAGACGGTTTGCACATGAAATGCAACAAATATGGGGTGCCCATTGTTTATCTTGATCTCCTACCTTGCATCTGAAGTACAAATGATAAGCTTTTTTAACAAGAGGAGTAAAGCATCTTTTCTGATTTTTAACAGTACATTCTCCACAAATGTAGCAAAAATTGTTGGCATCATTAACACATCTACGAGACATACTTAATATTTTTCAGTTTTTTTAACTATTTTAGGTAATCCGTCAATATTCTAAGCACTTACTTCACAATGGCCTGTAAAAAAATTAAAGTAACATTAATTAAAGGTAACTATAAAAAACAGATGAAAAAATGTAACTATATAAATATATATAAATTTATGTATATTTAGATGCATTAAACCATTTATGCATCTGCTCACAAGTTTTTCGTTTTCATATTTGGAATATACACCCAAGGTTTTTGGTTCCTGAACGAAAATAGATGGTCCCTATGTATTTTTTTGCACTGAATCCGAATCTGTTTTTAGAATTCTTAAATATATTTAACATTTTCTTCCACTGAAAAAATCATTCAAAGCAGGATTTTCAATTGAAATCTTTCTATCACTATCACTTTCACTATTTATCAATTCATTATCATTTTTACTACCACTCCTTGCCATTGTGAAATAAGTGCTTAGAATATTGACGGATTACCTAAAATAGTTAAAAAAACTAAATGTAAGAGCTTGTGTATATTTTGCACTAAGGCAATCTACCTTACCCTCTCATTGCGACATGTTGATGGGCACGGATATAACTTACGGTATGTAAGTAGTGGTATTCATCACTTCATTGGTGAAAAAATGTCATCAGTCGCAAGATAGAATCTATAGGTTGTCATAGGAATGCTAAACTAGTGTAATTCATGAACGACAATTTGCTTATAGAAATTGCGGTTAATCAATATAGCTGAAACTGTCATATCTCAAAATCTATGCGTGATAGAAGAATTCTAAAACCAGATTCGGATTCAGTGTAGAAAAATACAGAGGGCCCATCTATTTTGGTTTAGGAACCAAAAACCTTGTTCTTTAGTGTAATTTGTTAATAAGAAATACATTCAAATGATATCACTGCAGTGTATGCGATACTTTTCAAAGCAACTGTACAATGCCAGGAATGATCCTAGGCTAGAACAGGAAGGCCCAAGGGCCTAGGCCCAAGGGCCTAGCCTAGCCAGGTCACCGCCTTGTCAGTAAGAATGGAATACAGCAATGAAGAAAAAGTGTATCTTGTATCGTGGGCTATTTCTTATAATAATTGTGAAGAAAGTTTGCATTTATTTCGAGAAAAATATAATGAACCACCACCGAACTTTCAAGACAGGGAGCCTGGTAAAAGATCACCAAAGAAGCGGAAGGGCAGTAACAGCGACAGGAGACAACAACAAAGAAAATATCCTCGCCAGTTTTGAAGTCGATCCAACAAATCGATACAGGAATTGGGTAATTCCAAATTATCAGTTGCAAAAATATTGAAATCACAGGGGTACCACGATTACAAACCCATTTACTCTCACCTCATTTACTCACCTCAAGACCATGATTCTGATAGACGACTGCAGTTTGCTGAAACAGTGAGACAAAAGTTCAATACTGATCCACATTTCCTTCGAAAGACCAAATTTTCAGATAAATGTGTCTTCGGTTTAACAAATAAAGGAAACAATCACAACCTTCACTACTGGGTGAAAAAATCCCAAAATACGATTGGGTAAATCCATTAAAACGACTACACTAACAATTTGGGCGTGCATTGGTTATTCAGGACTTGTTTCTTTTGACATATCGAGAGATACGATGGATGAAAAACGCTATTGCCAGATATTGAGAGACAAAGTTTTGCCATAGTTTACTAATGGTGTTTGCAGGAATTGGCTTTATCAACATGATAGAGCGCCGCCGCTACTCTGCAGCTGCCCTGGATACCAATCTTGAAGGAAAATGGCCTGGGCGGCGAGGTCCCATCGAGTGACTAGCCAGGTCACCTGATTTAACCCCATGTGATTTCTCGCTTTGGACTTATTTGCGTTACAAACTCTACACTCCTGGTTTCATCTATCCAAATGTGATTGCCCTTGGCAGCAGAATAGATGAACAACTGAAAAGGATCCCACTCTATATATTCAGAAGAACAATGAAGAGTTTCACAGAGAGAATCCACAAATGTACTATCGCGGATGAAGACCTCTTTGAAGATTAAATTACAATTTAATAAAATATTTGTATGAATAAAATTCTTATGGACATTTTGTTTGATTTGTTTCGTCATTTGAACATTTATCTGTATAATGTTGTTAACTAAATAGTTGTGTGTATAAAATCCTTAAAGACTTTCCTCCCATCCCGTATATATAAAATAGTGTCTAAAGTAGAATTTCAATGTGTACTGTACCATACGCATCAAAACTATTTTGAAAATAAAAAAGGTCAAGGTCTAGTTTTGTTGAGTGTTAAATGGATGTATATTGTATAACCAACATGTAGTATAACACAGAACTCTCTTTTATTACTGCAGTTGAAAAGGGTTATGACATAAGAACTGGAAAACCAGATTGATTTTATGATTGATAGATTGATTTTATGAATTAAGCATGGGACTTTTCAGGTGTAAATATAACGGGGGGGGGGGGATTTGATTTTACTAAATATTTACTGTGTGGTGATTCACTGATTTACTGTAGGGTGACATAATCACCAAGTGATGAACAGAATTTATGAGGGTTATACAGGGTGGTGCAAAAGTCTGGACCCATAGGCGGTTTATATGAAAAAAAAGTGTGGCCTGCAGGAAGTTTATTATGAAATTAAATTTAATTAACCATACACCAGTGACTAAATTATGTTAAATTTAACGTTCTAGTTCAGAATTTACAATAAGTGTAATGGTATTTCGTATAATCGAGGCATAAGGAAATTTGCGACTGAACGTGAGGTGGCTTCTTCTTTTGCGTACAAAAGCGCAAGCTCTATTCTTTCTGCTATTGTTAATTTGTCTGCCATAGGGTAACAATCTGAAAAATATTTAGTAAAATTATAAACAAAAATTAAATTATAAAAACTATTACAAAAATCGAAAGATATTTTTTATATAGTAAATTGCCTATGGGTCCAAACTTTTGCACCACCATGTATATCTTGCCCCCGAAAGTTTTAATTAGGCAGCTGACATTAGTTTCAAAATGAGTGGTGAAATAATAAAGGAAGTACAAAGTTACTGTTTTCAGACAAATTCTTCCTGAAGAAACCAAGTGGTTGATGCATGTGAAAGATTATTGAGTGTAAATAAAAGCAAGGTTCTTGTTGAAAAGGGTGAAGAGAAGAGCGAAAGTTGAGAGGATGTGAATGAAATTAAGTATTTGTAGTAAGCATGTCATAAGTGTGATAAGAGTCCTTCTAGGGAAAAAGTGTTTGCTCAATAGATGCAACAAGAGATTTACAGAAAGGTGTATTTGTGCCAACATTGTGAAATATGTTTGAGTGTGGTATTAAAAGCTATCCCTCAACTGATCTGTGTATGTATGGATTGGAAGAGATTATATTTAAACACACTGGCTGTAATTCACCTATTTATATCTGTTTGTTGAATATAAAGGTAAATAAGAAAACAGTATCAAAGTTTTTATGTTAAAACATGCCTGCATAACTATAAGGAACTTCCAATTCTGTACAAGTGAAATTAAAGACATTCTCTTTCGTACCTTTTGGTCAGTAACTCTGGTGAAATATACGAGTAAAAAATGTTCTGGTGGAACCCTAAATAAGAAGAATTTGCAAGACTTGTAGAATAAGTAGTATGTGTGCAAAAGTGTAGAGCGCAATGCAATTGCATGCAACAATATGATATTGTTTTTGAGTCCCCCAAATATATATATATATATATATATATATATACACCTTTGGCTAGCTTCCACCCGAGTTGTTCATTCTGACGAAGGTCAAGTTTTTCACTCCACCTTAGACCTATACTTTAACGTGGAATCCGAACCACGCCCCATCATCAGCCCAGCGTCTTAACCACTAGGCCACCTAGGGTACCCATTTATCTACCAACCACTTTCTTTATTGTGTGGAAGGATGAACAACTGGGTTTTCCTGCGCGCCGGCTGCCGTCAGGTCGCGAACCCGGGGCCAGTGGATTCGTAGTCAGCGACGCTAACCACTACACCACCGAGGCGCATATATATATATATATATACACACACTATGGGCATTCAATATATTTTGCCCCACCCTTTTTTTTACCTTAATAATAGGCCATGGGGCTGAAATGTCTTTTGAGACGTACGTTTGAACTTTCTGCGCTTCACCCGGATTTTTAGTTTAAACCTCCCCTCCTTCTATAAAACCGCTTTTAAACGCGCTTCTATAAAACCAATGGTTAACGCAGTTTCGAAAATGGCGTCTGGCAGTGATGTGCATCGTAAACAGAGAGCTGTTATCGAGTTCTTAACCGCAGAGAAGGAAACAGTTGGAAATATTCACAAACGTCTAAAGAACGTTTACGGAGATGATGTTGTTGATCGAAGCACAGTTGGACGCTGGTCTAAACGTGGGAGATCATCGGAGAGAGGGAGAACCAGCCTCGATGATGAGCCACGCAGCGGTCGCCCGGCATCGGCTGTGACATCTCACATTGTACAAGGTGCTAACAGCATCATCCAATCAGATCGACGCGTCACATACAAGGAGCTATCACTGAAGCTAGGAATTAGTGAAGAAAGTGCGAATACAATAATTCAGCAACTGGGGTACTCAAAAGTGTGTTCACGG
Organism: Bathynomus jamesi; assembly: GCA_023014485.1. Taxonomy (NCBI): domain Eukaryota; kingdom Metazoa; phylum Arthropoda; class Malacostraca; order Isopoda; family Cirolanidae; genus Bathynomus; species Bathynomus jamesi. The sequence goes on from JAJOZX010001329.1 coordinate 655,162, forward strand.
TTTGTTCCTCGCGAACTGACCGAAAATCACAAAGACCAAAGAAAGAAATTGCTTCTGAGTCGTTGGTTCGATACGAGACAGAAGGGGATGACTTCCTTTCACGAATTGTGACTGGGGATGATACTTGGGTACACCACGTTGAGCCTGACACAAAACGCCAATCCATGGAGTGGCATCACGCAGACTCCCCACGCAAAAAAAAGTTCAAAATGGCTTCCTCTGCAGGAAAGGTTATGGCCACCATCTTCTGGGACATGAAAGGGGTGATTCTGGTGGACATTATGAAAAAAGGACAAACAATCAACTCAGAGGCATATATTTTTACCCTACGGAGACTCCAGAGACGTATAACGCGAGTTCGACCGGGGAGAAAACTGGAAGACGTCCTTCTTTTGCGCGATAACGCAACACCACACAACAGTTTGCAAACAAGAGAGGTCATCACAAAAATGCGCTTGACTGTGTGACCCCACCCTTCATACAGCCCGGATCTGGCATCTTCAGACTTCCATTTGTTTGGGGCCAATGAAGGATGCTATTCGTGGAAGAAAGTTTCAGAGTGACGATGAGGTTGTTGAGGAGGTTAAGAGGGGGCTCCAGCGGAACCCAGTGGACTTTTACCAGCAAGGAATAAAGGCCCTTGTTTCGAGGTGGAGGAAAGCCGTAGAAAAGGATGGAGACATGTGTAAAAATAAAAACTCGTAATAAAGGTATGTAACTACTTGTGTACAAAATTTCTGGAATTTACAAGGAAACTTGGAAAGAAAAAATACGGTGGGGCAAAATATACTGAGTGGCTCTCGTGTATAATATATATATATATATAATATATTTATAAAGTCTGTGTGTGTGTGAACTCCAAGGGGAAACCTAACCTGGCTGTTCAGGCCCATTTAATATATATATATATATATATATGTGTGTGTGTGTGTGTGTGTGTGTGCGGGTGTGTATGCATGTAAATAAAAGATCCTTTAATATATATATATATATATACATAAGTTGTAGCGTAACCTAACCTGGCTGCTCAGGCCCACCCAAAAATATATATATATACATACGTATATGTGTATGTGGGTGTGTATGTACGTAAATGTGGATAGCCTAGCCTAAAATAAAACACAAAAAGGAGGAGAGAGATCCTTTCACTGCTGTATCTCGAAGCATTTTCAATTCTTCACTAGCCTTCCTGGGCGGCTTTAGCATCACAGACAGTTGGTTTAGAAGGCAGCCAGTCGATTTGGCGTACACATCTATTTTCTTGTACGTACATATAAAGGTGAATTAACATCGCTTTGCCTCGAACACACACACTGTATCGTCTATATATATATATATATATTATATATATATATGCCCTTCATTTCCATTAAAATTTGTTTATATGGTGTAAATAAAACACAGCTACAGCGTTCTGTCTATTTAATATATATCGAAATACAAAATATGTATATACATTAGGTGCAAAACAGGGATAATACACACACACATGATTTATATATATTTACATAAAAAAATACAGTCAATTGAGGAGAATTGCATTAGACACAAATACAGGAATAACTGGTGTTATTTAAGATATGTATATATACGTATCAAAACTAAAAATAATACAGATAGTCCATAAGAATTCTATATACAACAAAATACACAACACATGTTTAATATATATACAATGTATGAAAAAACTATATAGGGCTATGGGTTGATTGCCTGTGCCCTCATCCGTTGGAAATTTCCAGCAGACTTCAGTGGAGGGTTACCGACAAAAGCCCTATGCTTTTTCGTTAGAGAGTTATGAATATGTAGGTCGTTAAAAGGACCTCTTTATATTTAATTGATTACGGTAATTTTTAGCGTCGGGATTTTAGCTGCCTATATTAGAATGAAAATAAATTGCCTCACCTTATTTTTGCTGGGTCTTAGTTTGCTTCGATGTAGGGCGTTACGATCATTTTCGGTGTAGGGCCGCCACGATGGAGTTACGCGACGAATTTACTTGAGGTAATTAATATAGGCAGTCACAATATAAACACTTTTAGGGATAGGCCTATCCTGAAGTTTATCATAAGGAATTCACTCAGAACTTTAGGGAAGACAAAGCACATCCTCCCTGTTTAAAGCGTTCGCTGTAACATAAACAGCCCTGAGGCCACTCCTTTAATATATCTTCATATTTCAGCATAAATTGCTGATTTGGCAAAGGTTGTTGACTCTTTCTCTCTTGTATTTTACATGGGTTAGCAAATGGAAAATTTGTTCACGTGAAATAAATGAAGGTTTCTCGTGGTTATGCAGACCCGACGCCTACATACGGTTTCTATGTATGTATGGCAATCATTTCATTCCCATTAGGCTATGTCGCCAATCCCGAGCCAATTTTGTATAGATATTTAATTCAATTAATTAACAATTTATATTTAATTATGAAATAAAAGTATCACATACGATACCATGTTGTAAGCGCGTATAGTTTTTCCATATACTGGGGGGGGGGGGGGCGGAGAACAATTTGTATGTTATAGATCAAATTTTTTGATAAACTGTGTTTTAAACTATGTGAAATGGATTGAAAAGAATGAAATAGGAATTTAGGAAGAGAGAGTTTACTCAAGACCTATTTAAATATAAAAGTTCAAGAGGCCAACTTCTCAAGTTTAGTTAAAGTTATGTCGATCAGTTTGACTCCCTTTAGGTATAGGAAATTTATGGAATTAAAGTAAAGTTATTAAGCATTTTAACTTTGCTCATTATCTGTGTAAATTTTATAAATGCTGGTTTACTGACGTGGTTTTGGAGTTTTGTCATGTTTTGTTTTGTTAACAATTTATGTTTTAAAGTGACCTCTACGTTGGTGAGTTAATTGAAATGTACTGTACTTCCATGTTGTGTTGTTTGGTTTAAAGAGTTTGTACTGTATTCAAACCTCCTACCACTTCAGACTAGTCAATACCCGTAGTTTTAGTGGAGTAAATGTTACTCCTCCACAGGTAGATCTGGAGGGCTTGGGGCTTTGAATCCTGTACTGTCTTTGTATTGTTTGGCCTATGGCCAAGGGAGGCCACAAGACCCTTGTTGTTTGGTCTCTGGCCAAAGGAGGCCACAATACCAATGTTGTTTGGTCTCTGGCCAAGGGAGGCCACAAGACCCTTGTTCTTTGGTCTCTGGCCAAAGGAGGCCACAATACCAATGTTGTTTGGTCTCTGGCCAAGGGAGGCCACAATACCAATGTTGTTTGGTCTCTGGCCAAGGGAGGCCACAATACCAATGTTGTTTGGTCTCTGGCCAATGGAGGCCACAATACCAATGTTGTTTGGTCTCTGGCCAAGGGAGGCCACAAGACCCTTGTTGTTTGGTCTCTGGCCAAGGGAGGCCACAAGACCCCCCTGTTGTTTGGGCTATGGCCAAGGGAGGCCACAAGACCCCTGTTTGGGCTATGGCCAAGGGAGGCCACAAGCCCCTTGTTGTTTGGGCTATGGCCAAGGGAGGCCACAAACCCCTTGTTGTTTGGTCTCTGGCCAAGAGAGGCCACAAGCCCCTTGTTTGGGCTATGGCCAAGGGAGGCTAAGCCATTTTGATGAATTTGTTGGGCTATGGCCAAGGGTAGGCCATCAGCCGTTTGATGATTTGTTGGGCTATGGCCAAGGGTAGGCCATCAGCCGTTTGATGAATTGTTGGGCTATGTCCAAGGGTAGGCCATCAGCCCTTTGATGATTTGTTGGGCTATGGCCAAGGTAGGCCAAGGGCCTTTGAAATAGTAGTTTGGGCTATGGCCAAAGTAGCCATAAAACCCTTTAGAGTAGAGTAGTTTGTTTGTACGTGTCACTGTCTAACCATATAATTTTTGGCACAAAATTATGTGCACATAATCAGAGCGCAGCAATAAAAACTTTTACTCTCCGATCCTTGGTTATGTTTAGACAGGTTGTGTTTGAGAGACATGGAAAGAGTAGTGTGTGTGTGTGTGTGTGTGTGTGTGTGTGTCGCATTCCTCCGTTTCCAGTTGGTCTTCAAAACTTGGATTCACCACTCCAATGAAGTCAATACCCGTAGTTATGAATGAGTAAATGTTGTGTATGATAGTATTCTACAGGTAGGTCCGGAAGGTTTGGGGTTTTGAAGGAATCCAATCTGTTTGCAAGGAATGTATGTGTCTGTTGATGAAATCTGTTGTGATTCTTCCTTTAAAAGAAGAATTGGATGTTTGGAGTCGTATGTATATATTTATATACTGTACCGTATGTATGTGTGTAAATGTGTATTTTGTTATAGGGTTTTATTTTTGGGTTTTGGATTAGGTTAATCAATTTGGCTGAGTAAAGATCCTCAAACGTTGCATTTGAGACCCTTATATCAAGCCTTGTCTGTTTTATGCCTATATGTCAAATAGGATTTGGAATAGGTTGGGCCTATATGTCAAATAGGACTTGGAATAGGTTGGGCCTATATGTCAAATAGGACTTGGTATGCCTATATGTCAAATAGGATTTGGAATAGGTTGGGCCTATATGTCAAATAGGACTTGGTATGCCTATATGTCAAATAGGAATTGGAATAAGTTGGGCCTATATGTCAAATAGGATTTGGTATGCCTATATGTCAAATAGGATTTGGAATAGGTTGGGCCTATATGTCAAATAGGACTTGGTATGCCTATATGTCAAATAGGACTTGGTATGCCTATATGTCAAATAGGAATTGGAATAGGTTGGGCCTATATGTCAAATAGGACTTGGTATGCCTATATGTCAAATAGGATTTGGAATAGGTTGGGCCTATATGTCAAATAGGACTTGGTATGCCTATATGTCAAATAGGAATTGGAATAGGTTGGGCCTATATGTCAAATAGGACTTGGTATGCCTATATGTCAAATAGGATTTGGAATAGGTTGGGCCTATATGTCAAATAGGACTTGGTATGCCTATATGTTAAATAGGAATTGGAATAGGTTGGGCCTATATGTCAAATAGGACTTGGTATGCCTATATGTTAAGTAGGAATTGGAATAGGTTGGGCCTATATGTCAAATAGGACTTGGTATGCCTATATGTCAAATAGTAATTGGAATAGGTTGGGCCTTTATGTCAAATAGGACTTGGTATGCCTATATGTCAAATAGGATTTGGAATAGGTTGGGCCTATATGTCAAATAGGACTTGGTATGCCTATATGTCAAATAGGACTTGGAATAGGGTCACTAATAGGTGTTAGGTGGGTGTAGGTTTGAATTTGTACAATTGCTTTAGGTCTTTGTGATGTTACAGTTCTGAGTCGAATTTTGTGATGTTAATGAGTCTTTTGAGTAAGTTAAATTGCTGAAATAAATTTTATAACCTACACCACAGGTTGAATTATAAATGTAGTGTTTTTAGTTAGGATAGGCCTTGAGTGTAAAGAGTAAGTCCTACTTTAAGAGGTAGGCCTATTATGTAAGGTAAAGTTAGGCGGGCCTACTAAATAGGCCTATTTGTTGGGCCTACCAAGTAGGCTTATGTTTGGGCCTATTATTTTATAGGGCCTCAAATGAGTTAACCTGTTAAATTAACAAGCTTTGTTTTGAGTTTGAAGAGTAGGACCTATTAAATAGGCTTAATGTGTGGCCTATTTCTATAGGACCTAAAATGAGTTATGCCTGTAAATGAACAAGCCTTTGTTTTCGTTAGTGTAAAGGTAAAGGGATCGGTTCCCAGTGCATAGGCCACCCATATGAAAAAAACTATAGTGGGGTTACGGTTGAAATTGGGGTTAGGCCTAATGACTAAGCCTAGCCACTGCGTGTCAGTGTAAATTTTAGAGGGGTTAGTTCCCCATACACAGGGCCACCATTTGAAAAAACTATAGTGGGGTTACGGTTGAAATTGGGGTTAGGCCTAATGAGCTAAGCCTAGCCACTGCGTGTCAGTGTAAATTTTAGAGGGGTTAGTTCCCCATACACAGGGCCACCATATAAAAAAACTATAGTGGGGTTACGGTTGAAATTGGGGTTAGGCCTAATGAGCTAAGCCTAGCCACTGCGTGTCAGTGTAAATTTTAGAGGGGTTAGTTCCCCACACGGGCCACCATATGAAAAAACTATATAGGGCTATGGGTTGATTGCCTGTGCCCTCATCCGTTGGAAATTTCCAGCAGACTTCAGTGGAGGGTTACCGACAAAAGCCCTATGCTTTTTCGTTAGAGAGTTATGAATATGTAGGTCGTTAAAAGGACCTCTTTATATTTAATTGATTACGGTAATTTTTAGCGTCGGGATTTTAGCTGCCTATATTAGAATGAAAATAAATTGCCTCACCTTATTTTTGCTGGGTCTTAGTTTGCTTCGATGTAGGGCGTTACGATCATTTTCGGTGTAGGGCCGCCACGATGGAGTTACGCGACGAATTTACTTGAGGTAATTAATATAGGCAGTCACAATATAAACACTTTTAGGGATAGGCCTATCCTGAAGTTTATCATAAGGAATTCACTCAGAACTTTAGGGAAGACAAAAGCACATCCTCCCTGTTTAAAGCGTTCGCTGTAACATAAACAGCCCTGAGGCCACTCCTTTAATATATCTTCATATTTCAGCATAAATTGCTGATTTGGCAAAGGTTGTTGACTCTTTCTCTCTTGTATTTTACATGGGTTAGCAAATGGAAAATATGTTCACGTGAAATAAATGAAGGTTTCTCGTGGTTATGCAGACCCGAGACGCCTACATACGGTTTCTATGTATGTATGGCAATCATTTCATTCCCATTAGCTATGTCGCCAATCCCGAGCCAATTTTGTATAGATATTTAATTCAATTAATTAATAATTTATATTTAATTATGAACTAAAGGTATCACATACGATACCATGTTGTAAGCGCGTATAGTTTTTCCATACAGTGTGTGTGTATAAACTGTATATATATATATATATATATATATATGTATATATATATATATGTATATATATGTATATCATATATATGTGTATATATATATATATATATGTATATACATTATATGTATATACATATATGTATGTATATACATATATATATGTATAATACATATATATATGTATATGTATATATTATATATATGATACACCCAGACAGTGCATGGAACAAGGAACTCTTCTGGGATAATTAAATCCACTATAGTCCGAATAAGTAATCGTAAATGACAAATACCATAGTTTTTCTTTTTCATGATGCTAGCCCGACGTGGGCAACGGGTCACTCGCAAAGAGGTCCACATAAATATAGCTCCCCTCACCAGCTATCTGCAAAGCAGACAGGATCCAGCTTTGGGACATGGATCTAGCAGGCTAGGCTGCTTTAAACCCTAGATCCATGTCCCAAAGCTGGATCCTGTCTGCTTTGCAGATAGCTGGTGAGGGAAGCTATATTTATGGGACCTCTTTGCGAGTGACCCGTTGCCCGCGTCGGGCTAGCATCATGAAAAGGAAAAACTATGGTATTTGTCATTTACCATTACTTATTCGGACTATAGTGGATTTAATTATCCCAGAAGAGTTCCTTGTTCCATGCACTGTCTGTGCGTATCATAAAAAACTCAGGGGACCATTCTGAGTTCATTCCCATATATATATATACGCGTCAATAATGTAAATACATAGATTAAGGACGGCTTCTACAACGCTTAAATAATATTATTAATATATATATACGCTTCAAAACCAAAAAATAATACAGCTTGTACAGAAGAATAATTCAATATACAACAAAATACACTTCACATGTTTAATATATTAGAGTATATATATCCCCCATCAAAAATTGAAATGCATGCTTTAAGGTCAGTTTCTACATTGCTTAAATAAAATAGTAAACTCGCACGTAATGGAGTCCACACTTACATCCTCATTGCTCTGTACTGCGCAATAAAGACGATTTAACATTAATTCCCCGCTCAAAGTATGCAGGTGTCTATATTCAATATAATGGGCTTTCAACTCGTTTAACACTATTTTTGTGCCCACTTTACAATTGGGAGTCAAACTATCACGCTCTTTAAACATGTATAGAATACAGTCAAATGCATGCACAAAGATGACCGTTTGCTACAACATCACCATTAAATTCAAATTTATAAACGCCCCTTTGTGAACGTGCATTTATTCTTTCCCCGCTGACCTTCTCAACTGTAAAATCTTCTTCACAACTCATATCGACACTTAAAGTATGTTTTTAATTCGTGCCAACAACTGTGCCTTATATAAAGAAATAATTCTTTAGGGTGAACAGTGAAGGTGAGTTCAGGCCTGTACCGTTCTAGTCCTTTGTACCAAAGTTCATGATATTTCGAGGAGTCTGCACTTTCTAAATACGCATCCAGTTCCAAACCATTCTCACCTTGTTCGTCCCTACACTTGGCAAAATCATTCAAGCACCGTGTCAAAATAACTCATATCAGCAACACGCGTGTCTAGTATAGGTTTCAGTTTACGGAAACCAACGACCTCAAAAATTCTGACGAGAATCAAACGGCTTCGTGTGGGGATAATGGCGTTATTGTCAGCAGCATTCTTCAACATCAACCGTATATCAACGCATGGTTGGTTTGTAGCACGATTTACGCATAGCGTACAAATAATAGCGTATGAGGGCGCATCACGAATCTGCTCTCTTTTTGTGTCTATACCCACAGGTATTTTATAACTGTCCTCACCCCACTTCTCAACCAACACGAAGATTCTATTCATCTCTTCAACACTTAAATAAATAACATTGCGTCTACCAGAGTTTGAATGTCTACATTTCGTTTTAAGTACATAATAATTAATAGCACCGGTATTACGCACAGACTTCAACACGGACACATCGTATACTGCATTGACGATGTTGCTTAGCGGAAGTTCCATTTTTTAATAGTTTTCTGTTGATCCTGCGAGGAGAGAACGTCCAGTCGGGTCAAACTCTGAGGTGACTATGAGCTCCCGGTGCGCTGTTTGACTCGGCGGGACCGTGCGAGGCAGTTGGGAGGTGGGAGGTGTGGGGTGGGTATGAGTCACACGGGCTTGTGTCATGAACGCCTCCAAACGTTAGTGATTCGTGTACGGAATCATGCGAATATTTGTATCCCATTTGTGATACATGAAACGATATCGGCTGTAATGTTTTAGCACACCCACTCCCCGGAATGCGCACCATACATCGTTTAGAGGTATTCACCATTGTACTTTCTCGAACTATGCACACTTATTAACACTGGCGATCTATTTCAGAGAAACATGTGCCCATACTTGTCCTTTCTGCTGGATAAATGATACTCGTCCCTAAACTCTACTAAAAACTCGTACAAGCCTTTAGCTACAATTTCACTGCGCACCTCATCATGATATACATGGACATAGTGGTAGAAATATTTTAAGCTGTCTATAATCACAAGATTTACATTCACCACCCAAGTGTACGCGTACTTGGTGTGATGTAGCATGGTGTAATATCTCCTGTCACACCACTCATCAACAAGGTTCACAACCCAGATCGTTTGCTTCTCTTCTGCAAGCGTGGATTCTTTCACTTCACGATATATGAACTCTCTAGTGCAGTTTAATCCTGCAACATAGTCCATTACATCGTTTCAACCGCGAAACCCCGCAATGCTCTCACCAGAATATCCATAGGGTATTTCGACGTCGTGCTCCTCACGCTTCGTACGATTTAATGTAATGTGGTCTTGAAGGTTTCAAAGGAAGGATGACTAGAAATTCTTTGGGTGTTCACCACATCTGTAGACTTTAGTGAGTACCATTTCAGGAATGTAGAGCATGCAATATCATTGGACGCATCGTTATTTTCCTTCTACTCGAGAATTCTTTAACAGTTAAAAAGACACCGTCTGAGAACCAGGGCTTGCGGGAGTCAACTGAGTAAGCAGGGAGATGTGTCCCGATTAGCAGCAGAGTCACGTGACTCTTTTTATTGGGCAGCAACATACAGTGGGTGGTGCTTAGACTTTTTCTTACACACACACACACACACACACACACAAAGGTGAAAATGAAACACCAGTTGAAACATAATTAAATACATGTAATAAATAGAAAAATAAATAAACTGTTAAATTTCGTCAACAAGTAAATATACTCTAATATAGCAATTATGTAACAAATATTCACGCCTCATGGTATCCAAAGGGGACAGTGTCGTAGGTGCCTGGCACCTGGTATCGTTTCTGGTATGTGTTACGACACACTTTCGTCCCCCAAAGCTCCTTCACGCCGCCAAACTTCTGCGCCCGAAAGTTGAGTTTCTACACTCAGTTGGGGTGGTTGGTCACCCTCATCTTCTAAACTCACTAGCTCTTTCAGCGAGTCAAAATTGACGATCCGCCGGTTCGCCTGGTTAAGCGTGATGCCTATAGCCTTCAGATATATTTCATTTCTTCCCCCACCTTCACACGTACCCTGTACGTTTTGGGGCCTGTTGAGAGAAAAGAATCAGCGTAGGCGCTATCTCCATACTCATCCTTAATCTTGTCAGTTAACTCTCCGACGAATTCCCAAAGAGGAGGCATATATTCACCTTCCCTCTACGTGAATATCACGCGATCTATATCTGCGTACAGAACCCTCGGTCCAAGAGAATGCAGTAGACTCCAAAGTTTGATGCGGGCGTATGCTGTTGTGAAACTGGCTAGAGGTATGTTTGTGACACGCAATGTATCTGTAGCCAATTCGGTTCTGTTGTACTTTATTATGTACGTATTACCCACATTCACAATCTCCATAACCTCTTTATCGGGGGCGTTGGCGTAATCCCACACCTCGTTATAACGTTGGGTTAGATTGACGTTCCCCTTGTCAGTATTCTTGGCGAATTTCCCCCAAAGATTATTTAGGCACAATTTTGCGCTAAACCGCTTGCCACGATTCTTCACAATTTGGTCCCGTTCAAGGTGTATCCCTTCATGATCATGGTAACGTTGAATATACGTCGATTTTTCACTTTCGGTCTCAACTCCTCGCGCGTATACTGATGCTCCTACCTTATCCTTCAGAAAAGTGTTTATATATAGTGTGAAAAGGGTGGGGAGCTTCAGAAACCTCCACACCTCATACTTCTTCAATATCCTGTAACCGTGACGAATGGTTAGGGAAAGCTCAGGACTTGTATATACGCCTCTGAACTTCCTCTGGTTGATTGTGTGATTACAGGCCCCACTGTTCTCCTCTGCGCACTTCACACACAGAGGGAACATGAGTTTGTGATCTATAACGACGGGTAAGAATTGGCATCCATAAATCGCGAGGGGGGACCATATCTATGAAAGAAAGTCCGAAATAGTTCTCGTTCAAATTAGATGAGAACTTTTCGATGGTAGGCAGGGTGGGGCTCACCAGTTTTTCAGATGCTCCTATGGGGTATGGATTGTTCTTCATCACGTAGGGTTATAAAGAACAGAAATCGTAGAATGGAGTTTCACGCCCTCCGTAGGTAGAAAGTATAGATTGAAGAGGTTTGTGCATCCTCCAAACAAACTATCGGCTCATTTGAGAGGATCCAGCACCATTGAACGCTTGATGGTGTTTATTTCTTCGCGGTACTGTCCATCTATCTCCATCCGTGCATCATATTCGTGCTCCCACAAAACCTTGTGAGTGAACTGGGAGTTTATAAGTTGATCGAGGGTACGGGTCTATGCGAGACTGTCGGCAGGAGATCTACCATGGATATCTCCTACGATTCCGCACTCAGGACGTTGACATCCATGCCACCAGCATCCGTTAAAGGATTTCGCTGTCTTCTCACCAGTGACACGGTCTTCGCTTAGACCATCCACCCAAAAAACACGACCATTGACCTAGATGGGGACTTCCCCCGTGTTGCGGGCGTTTTATGTATACCCGGTCTGTTGCTGTATGTGTATGAGCCAGTAAGTAGCCTTATGCCCATAACTGCGTGTTTTTTTTTTCGGGGAATGACGGCCAGTGTGTCGTTTGGCATGAAGTTGTTCTTGAACACAGTAAAACACAATGAAGCGATCGTGGTTGCGGCTTGTAGCGGGTCGCAGTTGAATTGGACTATGTACATCCTTCTAAAGGCCTGGAAACATACTCTAAGTACGCGTACGTCATTCACGCAATAACACTCACATTCATCCGCTATATTGTAAGGATTATCTTCATTAAAACTGTTGTAGTACCTCTCAAATTCTTCACGCTCACTATCACTGATATTGGCGTAGTTAAAGTAATGTTTTGGGGGTGGTAGTCCTACTTAATTTAAAGTGTCGCTAATGAGGAAAGTTTAAGGGAAATACCCTTTTGAAACTTCGGCGACTACGCCCATCACCTTGGGTGGCTTGGCTAATTTACAGGGTGTAAATATCTCTGATGATTCATATTCAAGCAGTTCCTTATAAAGGAAATGTGTATCAAATTTTGTGCCGTTATGGGCAAGAATATACACAGTCATTTTTTTGAATTTTCCGCTAACTTGACAATATAAGACACAAAGAGTTTCACGGGTTGTCGTGTGCACTCGTTTTAAAAACGTTTGTTTACTACATTTGTGGCATTCATCACACTCGGCGTTCATGCACTCGTCGCAGATAGTCTGGCTTACAAGTAGATGTGGGATAATCTCTTTGGTTTCTGCATCCGTGTGTCTCTATATCGCATACCATGTGGCAATCCTTACAATGCTTCACTATATCATCCGCAAACTCGAGACATCCCTTACACAAATCGTGATGCCTTCCATATTTTCAACTTTTATCATAACTCGCTTAAAGAGCCCTTATATTGCGGATGGGGAAATACGTTGTCCCTGACAGCCCTAAAATAAGTAGAGGCTTTGTACGTTCTCTCACATTGCTTTTAAAAATATACACAATCCTACGACGATCATCCAATCCAAATACAACTATGCGAACATTCATTTCCTGCTCTACCCTTCTCGTAGGGTAGTTGTAAAAAATTATGATCACTTGTTCCTCACTTTTGCTGCCGTGAGGTTGTGCTCTGCTTTAGATTGGATTCATTCTCTTTGAAATCTTAAACGTTGAACTTAGTTTGAATCTCTCCATTGAAAGGAGTTATCAATAATTTGTTTAGGCTACTATTGCCACTAGTTATTGGTAATTTAATCTTAAGTTGTTTGTTCTATTTCGGACCCAGGAGCCATTCTGCTCCTTGTGTATATATTGTAAATATTTAATTTGGACTATGAACTTAGTTATTTAGAAAACTTGTAATATTTCTATTAAATTTAAGTTAAGTTTAGATCGCTGACGGTAATTTACCTTAGGTTTTACCGTGGGAGTCCTGGATTTGATAATTTAGATTCCTCTTATCCTTGGAGTGGATTTAAGAGTAGGTATCGGAGTGGTTAGCTTGCTGGCCATTATTTACTCGATCAGGGTCATTCAGACTCAGTGGAGTTTAACTCGGGTACGGCTTGGGTCGAGGTGGTGAGTGACATCAAGAACTTCGTTACTCGAAGAGCTATCACCCTTCGATTCTGTAGCTGTTCATCTGAGAATTAGTTCAGGGAGTTCCACCCAGGCCATAAGTCGTTCATTTTGTGTGGGACCTCCAAACTGCTCCGAACCGCAGTTGAGGTCAGAGCGCGTCTCGATTGAAGGCTGGTTAATCCTGGCAATTGAGTCAGGGTGGGTAGCCCATCGAGTACCCACACAGACACCTGTAGGGTATTACTACCCAAAAACAATCTCTATCCCCATCATCTGACCGGAACCCGAGGGACAGTCGCGTCCTGGCTTCACGGCCCTCACTGTTCTGAAGGGCAAACTCCACAATACGTTCAACTACGCGCCGCAGTCCGTGTTCAACACCGTTGCAATACATCGATCGCGGATCGACCCTGACTACGTAACGGTTTCTAGTCAGGGTTGGGGTGGGGGTGGCCGTGCGCACCAGTTCGAATGTTATGCTACTGTCTACGGAATGAGATGCTGCTGTGGAGGGCACGGGTGGTATTGAATAGAAATAAGGGGCCACAGTTTTATTTGTAGAAAGAGCAACTGTGGGAGCTGAGCTATAAGACGTAGAGGGCTGGGGCTCTATTGCTGTGGGTCTAACAACCGACGCGCTCCTGGCGTGCTTTACACTTGACGTAGAAGGCGATTCAGCAATGTCGTCATGCACCCGTTTTCTCCTAGAACTGTCGAGTGTGGGTGCCTCAGTAATCGTTGCTGGGGGTTCCGGAACGCTAGCGGGGGTGATGATACAGTCTGTAGCCTCACCAACAACTACACTGTCGTCGGCATCATCAAACTTATCTGCAATATCTATGATGGGGACATGTTGCTGTTACAGTACCTCATCCTCGTCATCGTTCACGGTTCTGGCGAAAAAGAAAAACAAAACTGTAGAATATAAGGAGTATCACTTAAAATTTTACTACATTTTGTAAATGTTCCACTTAAGAGTGTGATGTGTTACAGATGGATTCTGTAGAAAAATTCAGGTTCACAAGCCCTTCTACTTGCATCATATCTGGCCCTCCAGGCTGTGGTAAAACCGTGTTTATGCTTAAAATCATTAAAGATAAGAGGGAACTGTTCTCAAATTTTGTGCATAAAGTCATATGGTGCTATTCGACATACCAACCCATATTCAACGAGTACCAAGATGATATTTTGTTCCACAAAGGCGTTTATGATGTCAGCTCGATAAATTGCGATGTGTCGCGAAATACACAATATCTAGTCTTATTCGCACAACGTACAGATGTGGCACAAATTGGGGTAATAGCCAATCAAATGTTCCCGAATCAGCGTAAGGAGTTTTTGGAAGTTTATAAAGAAGCTAGAAGCCAACGTTACGGATATTTGGTTTGTGACCTTCACCTGCGAAACACGTTTAAGGTGCTTCTAAGAACGAATATATTCTCAAACGAGGCTGAAACGGTGTATATCCCAGAATGACAAATGTTAAAGAAATACTGTGAATTAACAAAAATCTATCATCGGCTGCCACGGGCACTCCAACACCTGTTTGTTAAAAATATTGACTCCGACTTGTTAAAATGCATCTGTGAAATCTGTCTTAACGTTATAAAATATAATGAACCAATAAAACCCTCTCAGAAGGCTCGCCTACGTTGTTAGAAGAACATAATACACGCACTCGCTCGTAAAAGTCAAACTGTGGGGAAGGAAAAGCGAATTATTGTACAGAGAGGGGGATAGTTCTACCCATCCTATTTTCAGTCTTGGGGCCTTTACTGACTAGTTTAATATAATGAAGTAGTCGTGATTCCACACGAGGTGTACGCTTCACTACAAAACACAAAGAGTCCAGATACGGTTTTAGAACCCCGTAAAAGCACGCATTAAAGGATGGAAAGCCAATTGGTAGATCTATTAAACTGTGAAAAGTCTTCTGATGAGAAAAGAAGCTCTGTAGAAATTTCTTCACGAGTAAGGAAATTATAAGAACCCAGCCTAGGTCCCCATAGTTATCAGACATAGCACTGATGATGTTGAGCGTGGCGGCATAGGACCTGGGGCCGAGGCTAGAGACGAACAGTCAAAGAACAACGGAGCGAGCCCGCAACACCTTGAGCATGTATTAAAAAAGAGTCTCTCACATACACTGAGGAATAAAGGACTTAGTCTTTATAATCTATTGAATAAGGATCCAATTATACAATGGTCCGATGCAGGTGAGGTTGTCGTTGAAGGGTCAAAGGTACAGGGTTCGAATATCATTGACATCGTACATGATTTGGTGAGAAAGTGCGAGAGACCCTCACCAGCAGGATGAGAGCATATTAAAGCTAGACTACAGCAAATAAACGTCCCAAAAACATTGATAGTTAATCTGAACAGGTTAAAAGACTTGGGACAAGCATCGCATGTACCACATCTGAACACGCCTTCACCCCCAGCGGTAATACCTCTGAAGAGGAAGAAGAAAAGACCAAGCAGCGACATACAACCCTACCCGCGCGGCTCTAAAATATGCAAATGGCTAACATATTAAGAAAAAGCTATTATGACATTTCTAATAGATTGTTAATAGATTGTAAAGAGGCGTTTATGATGAAGAAATAGGGAAACAAGACGTTGAGAGGTTTTTGCGGGAGCAGGATGCTTACACATTTCATAAGCCGGTGAGGAGAAGGTTTAAAACTGCCAAGACATCAGCAGCCTCGGTTGATTCTATTTGGCAGGCGGATTTAACAGACATGCAGATATATTCAGATGTATTCTCTAGATATTTGTGGCTAATTCCACTGAAAAATAAATCGCCTGAAATAATTGCTAAGGCCACCAAAGCGTTGACGTTGAAAGAAAACAGGATTCCTGGCTATTTTTGTACGGACATGGGGGAAAGAATTTATAGGCCGCGCTTTTCAGAACATGTTGGCAGAGTTTAATATCAGTTATTACACTAGCAATTCTATACATAAGGCATCTTTAACTGAAAGAGCCCAGCGTACCATAAAGGAACACATGCATCGCTATTTCACACATAAAAACATATACAGATATATAGACATTCTGGATTCGCTGGCTTCATCCTACAACCGTTCACACCATCCAACGATTGGTACAACACTTAGCGAAATTTTAGAAAGAGGTAGGCACACAGAACGTGAGGTGAGAAAAGATATTCGTAGAGCGCCACCACGCTCTGTGCGTTTCGAAATCAGTGACTATGTAAGGCTGTCGCGTTCGAGGAATAAATTCGCGAAGGGATTTGAACAAGGTTGGACATATGAGATTTTTAAAGTTAGGGCTATGAGATCTAAAGACGAGGTGATGCTGTATTACGTTGAAGATTTGAATGGGGAAGAAATTGCAGGGGGCCTTTTTGGCGAGGAGCTGCAGAAGGTGTCATTTAATTTAGGAAAAAAAAATTTAAATTGAAAAAATTTTAGGAAGCAAAGATTCAGGAAAGAGAAAAATGTACCTGATAAAATGGCTAGGGTACCCAGAAAGCTTCAACACCTATATAAAAGCTGATGCAGTAATGAAGCTTAAATTGTATACAACATGACGCCTAACGACTTCTACGTCACACTCCCGTCCTCTTCTTCTCTGTCTGTATATCCTAACAACACCCTGGCCAACTTTATAACAGAACTGCTGGGCCCATTGAATTGGGTTGTGAATTATATGAGGTTGGAATATGCGAATTTCAATTGGCCACCAAAGTATTGACGAGAAAGAATCCGTTTTTATGGTTCTGAGAAACCGTGATGAGTGTGAAAAGGTCGGAATAACTCGGAACGATACCATGCGTTCCTCCTGGAGTGGGGAGGCACGATACTACACTACAGAATTAACACTAGGACCGGGTCATTATGACAGCCAAGGATATTGTGAGAGACTCAAATGGGAGTCTGAAAAGTTTAAATCTTACGGCTGATTTAGTATACAAAATCGTAAACCCCGGTACATACTTTGACTCTAAAGTCGAAGGCTAACTGAAGTATTAAAGACAAAGCACTGTTCAAAATTATAACCGAGGGCAGATATGGGGCAGTCTTCCAAAGAGATACTTTTCATGAGGCACAACATGACTTGTGCATATTATTGTATCAGTTAAAATTAGAGAAAATGAACGATGGAGACCCTGCCCGGACATGTGCTATATTTACAGCAATATCGTGGAACATCAGTTTGTTTGGGATACCCAGGCACGCTGCTGCATCGCCCACATTCCCAATCACAGAGGAAAAATGCTTGAGCATTGCATACGACAAACCTCATTATGTCAAAGTCGCAACTAACCTACTGACCAGTATCTCAATATATATAAGAACGATTGAGGGGAAAAGTGTTCCTTTCGGTGACGGGAGCTTAACAGTGAAGCTTCACTTCCGTCGTACTGTGATAGAATGACTCAAAGGCCGTTCACACTCTACAGAGAGGTGAGATTCCACCGCGGAAGCGGGATTGGGTCCATTTTTTCAAATATACTGCGTACGGCTGTCCCCTTGCTGAAGAGTGGTGCCAGATATCTCGGCAAGAAAGCGTTACAATCTGGTCTTAACACGGTAGAAGACATAATGGCCAGTATTAAGCTTAAAGAAGCTCTAAAAAAACACTTAAAACGTACACGGGACAAAATTGTCAAAGCTGCAAAGAGAAAAATGCGTGGTGGCGAGAAGAAGAAGAGGACTGTACGGGTGAAGAAGAAGAAGAAGGGGTTACCAACTCGTGGCGTTAAACGTACATCCAAAAAAGAAGTGTTCTAAGTGCATGAAACCTATGGTTGACCACTGTTTTTAACTGATATAAGCTAAAGACGTTGCTCTCATGAATCATAGACTGATTGCTACTTGTCAAGAGAGGTGTCACTATTTCTGACTCGCCATGGCATGTTTTATCCATCCGTGTAGTTCAAAATGTTGTAAATCGGAGCTGCCCCTCTTTGACATGCCCCCGACACAAATATCTATAGAGCAAAGCGACTTTATTACAGGTAATCCACTAAACAGTATTAGCTCGCCGAATGCTCCTATAGAATTCGTGATCCCGAGCTCAAGCCCTTACTCTTTTGACCCAAGCTGTGTTTTCATGTACGCTAAACTACGGATAGCACATTCGATGGAGCGGATTGCGGAAACGACTACGTCGTATATCCAGAGACCAACTTTCTATACTCCATATTCAGCCAGTGTGACGTGTATTTAAATCAGGTCAACATCTCGGCAGGGTCTGGCTACTATCACCTACGATCCTATCTGGAAAATGTACTCAACTTTTCACAAGAAGCGAAGGTTATCTTTATAACTGCTGAAGGTTATTATCAAGCTAAAGATGAAAGTAATATAAAGGACAAATTAAAAAAATTTGAAAAGGATATGTATGACTACAATGGACGCCTCCACACAGATTTCACATTCCAGGAGAAGCTGCTTGTGAATGGGGTCGATATGAAATTAAAGCTCACCCGTACGAGCCCTGAGATATACTTAAATCTGGGTACTGACCAAGAAGATGGCGCGATGCTTGTGGTGATTCATATTATGGAGACATATCTCCGCGTACGGCGTGTGAAATTAAGCTCTGCTAAGCAGATGAAAATTGAAAAAATCTACTACATGTCACAGTAAAATACCCAATTAATAGTGTCCAGCTTAAGATGTTTACAGTTCCTTTAGGTTTATCATCGAAGCAGATGGAAAATGTTGCCTTTGGAGCTCTACCTAAAAGGATATTAATTGGGATGCAGGAACAGGCTTCTGTGAATAGCAAATACAAAAAACCGGCGTTTAAATTCAAAAATTTCGGCCTTAAAAATATGACTCTGTACGTCAACGGGGTGGCTATAGGTGGGCCATTGGAAACGAATTATTCTACAGATGACGAGTTTTCACTTTGCTCGAGGGCGTATAACAACCTTGCGCATAGTGTCGGCGCTTGCGAGGGTTTAGGGACCGGCGTAACGCAGAATTAATTCATCCAGAGTTCGAACCTATACCCTTTTGACCTCTCCCCAGATTTCTATAGGAGTATAAACACATACATAACCCCCCCAGCAGAGCGGAAACATCTCTGTCAGATTAGTGTTCGACAAATCTCTAGTCGCACCTATTAGCGTAGTAGTTTACCTCGAATCGCAAGCTCTAATCGAAGTTGACAGGTTTAGGGGTGTAGTCACAGACTTTTAAAAATGGACACGGTTACACTCCAGAGAGTAATGATGAGTGATCGATTCAAACTCACCAAATTTATCGGCGTGTTTGCGAAGAATGATATGTTAAAACTCCCAACCACGAGCGACTGCGGCGCACTTATTTTGAATACGGATGTTAGCGATGGCCAAGGGACCCATTGGACAGCCGTTTATTTTAAAAACAAGGAACGAATGTACTACTTTAATTCACTGGGCGGACATCCATGGAATGATACTATTATTGTAAAATTTCTCGAACTGCAAATTCGGCAAATAGTGTGGAATTCTTACAGGTTCCAGAGCTACTACAGCAATGTTTGTGGTATGACCTGTTTGTGTTTTTCATTCACATGTCCCACGGGAACGAATTTACAAACTTTTAAAAATTATTCAACTGGTGTAACTCTAAAACTAATGATGAACTGGTATGCAGGCAGATAAAAAAACGGTTTCCATTTGTAGTCACTCGATGTGCTGTGTGAAGTTTTATGTGTACATATATATAATTGTAACTTCAGTTAATTATTTTAAATTGTAACAAATATGCACAGTATAGCTTTTAGTATCATAATGAATAAATTTTAAAATGTATCCCTAATAATGAATTGTGTAACGCTTAAGGATGGGAATCATGTTCTGTAACTTATTTAAAATGTGATGGATGTTAAATCTGTAATTCATTAATGTTGGTTTTATATATATATAACGAAATTATTGTCACTCGTATTTGTATATGTGCTAAAAACATTGAAGGCAATATTACATAAAAAATTGTGGTGTATATGTTACCGGTAAACTCCGACGAGACGGTAAACCGCAGATTGCCTAGGCATTCCACGAATTCCCTGTTGATATTTGGCAAAGACCGAAATATTCTTTTATTTTGCACTTTGTCTAAATCTTAACAGGCAATTTGAGGAATGCCTGCATAGGATTAGTCAAGGTCCAAAGTAAAGTGTTATTTCGGACTATGCCTGGCATTCAGGCAATCTGCGAAGTGCCTAATAAACAGGTTTCAACAAATAAATACAGTTTTCAACAAGTTTGCTCTGTTGCTCTATCTTCACAAAAGTTTAATGGTCAGGCGTGTATTAGGAGTTGACAAAGCTACTGTGTTTTGTGCTTCTCGTGCTTTTATTGAAGATGGAAGATAGTTCTGGGAACGTTACTCGTGAAATAGTGAAAACTGAAATGAAAGCTAAGTTTAAAGAAAAACTAGAAATCTGATAAAGTGGGACAACTAGTTTTTATTTTATTCCAAACAAAAATAGAATGACATTATTGTAGAAGTAAAAACTGCCAAAGCGAACACTGAAAAATCTTCGTTAGATTACAGGCGAGTTAAACGCTATGATGTATTGTGCATTGGTGATGTGAAAAAACTCATTCTTCCAATGACGAAGGGGAGTAGTGACATGAAATACTACGTCAGTAATGACGAACTTTTCGATGTTATTCATGCTGCTCATCTTCAGTGCGGTCATGGGGGTAGAGATCGAATGTTAAAAGCTCTAAATGCGAAATACACCAACGTAACTAGAGAGGCAATCGTAAGCTATTTACATTTAGGCGTGATATGTGCAAAGAAAAAAAGCCATCCCAAAAAAAGGCTTAGTAGTGAAACCTCTACATGTGAAGGAAGTGAATTCTCGAGCGCAGGTTGATCTAAGTGATATGCCGGGATGGCGATTACAAATATATTCTCAATTATCAGGATCATTTATCCATATTTATAGTACTATGTCCTCTTAAAACGAAAAGAGCTGAGGAAGTTGCGTACACTTTGATTGATATATTTTGCCTATTGGGCACTCCTTCAGTTCTGCAATCAGACAATGGGAGAGAGTTTGCTAATCGTGTGGTGGAGGAGCTTAAACAAATATGGCAAACAAACTTGCAATTTAGTTTATTTAACTTGCTTGGTTATATTATAATTATTTTGTTATATTTATTGTGTGTATTATTGCAGGTAGAAGAGCTCATATCGGAATACAGTCATTACCAGACTCAATAAAGACGCTTCTTAAGACTGAAGAAGATTTAGAGGAAGCACTAAATTCTATTCCTGAAAATGATAACACGAACAGCCAAACTAAGATGGATGAAACCGATGACGTTCCGCAACTTGCTAATTCGCCAACAGATATTACTATTTGTTGTGTATGTGGGAAGAAACTTCAGGAGTGCATACATGTCGCAGTTGTGGACGACACGTACACGTCATTTGCGCTCAAAATTCTAGTAATGAGGATGAAGAAGGTTATGGCACCTCGGCTTTATGTTCTGTCTGCCCCAATAAAGTAGCCATGTTTTCGAAAAAGACAAAAGCAATCGAAGGTTTAAACCTACAACCTGAAAAAATGAAGAAGATATCTAATCTACAGTTTCCTGAAGTCAAAATCGGACTTCCGTAACAATTCCGATTCCTAACATTGATAGGAGTAAAGGAGACCCCCATATTCCCATATTTTAATTGGAGTTGTAATGGATGTAACAGAAGAAGGCTATTATAAAATAGGAACCAAGCGAGGAATAATCAGTTCGTTATACTCCCATAATCAAATACAACCATGCAAAGAGGTATTCCTTAAATCAGAAGATGTTCCCAAGTCAACCATTTCCTTGCGGGATATTGACAGTTAGGAGCCTTTGTTTGGAGGACAGGGCTTAATCAGGTGCAACTGCACCAAAATGTGCGTTGCTAATTCTTGCAATTGCAAATGGAAGAAGGTTTTGTGCAATTCAAATGCATAATGCTAATTCTTGCTGCAATAAATGAGTTTTAAAATTTGTTTTTGCTAAAAAATTTCTTTAAACTTTTAATTAATACTATTCTTTGTTTCGTGTGTTTATTGTTGCTGTAAAGTTCAATAAATATAACATATTGTTATATATAGGTAGTTCTTTGATCATCCTCAGAGTGTCAGTTAAGATTTAGACAAAGTCGAAATAAAAAGTTGAAAACTGTTTATTAGGCACTTCGCAGATTGCCTGAATGCCAGGCAAAGTCCGAAATAACACTTTACTTTGGACCTTGACTAATCCTATGCAGGCATTCCTCAGATTGCCTGTTAAGATTTAGACAAAGTGCGAAATAAAAGAATATTTCGGTCTTTGACAAATATCGACGGGAATCCGCGGAATGCCAGGCAATCTGCGGTTTACCGTCTCTTCGGAGTTTGCCGGTAACATATAGAATAAATGAAATTATGTATTAATTTTTAAATATACTTGAAATTTTTCACATAGCTTTATTATTTAATAAAGTGTTGAAAATACTTGGTTTATTCTTGCCCGACGCACACACACACACACACACACACACACACACAAACACACACACAAGAAAAAGAAAAACTTACATCGTTTCTTCGATTAACACACATTCTGTGTTTCATGGCGCACCTTCGTATAACACAACCGGATTCGTCTCTAAAAGAAAAAAAAAAAATATTACAACAAGCCACGCTTTATTATTATTATTGTTATTATTATTATTATTATTATTTTCAAAGGATAAATAGAGATAATTATTTTAAAATAAAATCTTTTCAGGGTTTTAAAATAAAAATAGAAGAAATAAAATCTAACGAGCCAATCATTTCAAAAGAGCTTTTTATGTAAGAGGAATTAAATAGTTATATGAAGTGTACCCTTAAACAATAGGCTGCTTACATGCTACAGACGATACTGCTCGAATCGTCTGTACTTCGCAGTCCATTGCCAGTCTCGGATTCAGGACCTTGTAGTGCCAATTCCTGCTGAGACTGGGCTGGCTCGAAAAAAACTGTCATTGTCCACTGGGCGGATCGAAAATGAGGTTTTTAAACGTTTTTTCGAAATTCAAATATGGCTAGGGCGGGAAATATGTGGGTGCTATAGATAATGACTGTGCATAAATATTAGTCCTGCGAAAGTATATCTTCAGGTGCCACAAAGCCGTCGAAAAAAGTGAAATATAATGATTTTCTTATATTCTGCATTAGTACAATAACTGAAACTTACTTGTTATTATTATATATTAAGTGTTCCAATTACCAAAATAGTTACTGAATTACGCAGCTCTTAGTTTATTTAGATCAATGTTCTTTTGATTAATGATCTAAATAATCCAGAACTCACCACGAGGAGGTGGCTGCGTGTCGAGCTCCACCCATGCCCTCCCAACCACCCATCCTTGCGCATGTTTTTTTCTATTAACGTTTTATTTAAACTTTATATTCAGCTTTACTTTCGAATTATGGCATTTTTTTACGTGACTGAAGTGTTGATCTTATGAAGCCATCTCGCGCGTTCAATCCAAATACTTTTGATGATGCTTCAGTCACTAATTCTACCATTCTTTCTACTACTTGTGTACGACAAGGGAATTTCTCGAATGGAGGGGTACTCTTGTTTTCTATGAATTCTTCAATCTTATTTTCTGTCAGGTGTCTTCTCACAGGTGGTTCAGTGACAATGCATTTTTGCCAATTAATTAAATCAGTATAATCAGTAGCTTCAAATTGAATAACAGGTACTGTGAAACGCCTCACAACTTTTTCCTTGTTTGTTTGCCTTGCTTTCTTTATTCGCCTCCACGCTAATTCTCTTATGGCGCTGCGGTCATCATGAATCATTGATGCTAGAATATTTTCTGGATTTGCAAAAAATGCATTTCTTTGTATGACAGGGTTTACAATATCCTTTACTTCGTCATTCAGTGTTCTTGTTAGTTCAATAGTTTTGAAAACATGTTTTGAGCCATTGACAAAAGACGTACTTTGCTTAATAGAAAACCACATTGGGATGTAGACCTTCATTATAAAAGAAGCAATGTTCATGAGGTTCTCAGATGGACTTACTGTACAGTTGAAACGTATAGACGAAGCAAACGATTTGCTGTAGTCAGCCATCGTGAATGTGCCATTTTGCCTGGACTACGATGAGCAAGATCTGGAGAGCAATATCCCTTTGTTATGGCCTGATGAATATCAATTAGATATTTTTGGTCGGTGCTAAGATCTTCACAGTCTACAGTTGGTTCCTCATCATCAATCCTTTCAAACTCGACAATAGGAAGACTCTCACAGTTCTCTAATTCCCTGCCAATAGGACCGGTGAATCCGCGGGGGCCAGATGTTTTTCCATCCAGCTTTGCAACTAAATGGCGAAATGGCAATTCATTGGCATGGAGCTGGCACACTAAATGTTGAACTGGTTTCTTCAGCTTCAATTCTATAAGTCTTATAACGCCTCCCTTTTCTCCAGTGTTGACTGCTGCACCATCGCATCCAATGGCAACAAGGTTTTCCAGGTTCATGTCATTATTTCCAATATACTCAAACATTCCTTTACATATTTCTTCAGCTGATCCAGAATTCACAGAATAATGGCCCAAATAATCTGAACCAGGTTCTCTCACTAAAGTGATATGTTCTTCTGTTACCTTCTTCTGTTACTACTTCAGATGTATTGTCAATAGAAACTTCTCCAGTATCTTGCAATACTGCACTAACAATGAATGCTGCAGCTCGATCTGAAACTGCAGTCCTGTCACAAGCAGTAGCCACTGAAGGTAGATTTGTAGTTTTCCTTTTCTTGAATAATTGTTCTTCAGGTTGTTCGAGCTTTCTCTTCGAGCTAACTGGCTCTGGAAATGTATCGTCTGATATTTCGCCAGATTCACTTTCACTATTTGATGTCGATGATGATAATTCAACATTTGTATCCTGCAATTTCTCCTGTGAAGATTCTTTGGTGAGCCTCACAGCTTCTTTTTGCTTTCTTAGCAACGTAGATGCTTTTTTCTTTGAGAGTGTAATATCTACTCTATCAATAAACAGTTTTCTTTCACTCCTTTGATCTAAGAGGAACGTCACTTCTTTCTTTGGAACCGTTTTTTCTTTGGGACAAGAACATTGTGTTAGTACTTTGCACTTGCACGCTGCAATGTCAAAAAGTTTCGTGTGTGCTTCTTTTTTGAACATATCAATCTTTGCTTTGTAAGCTTCAGAATTTTTTCTGCTTTGGTATGGCTTCATAATGACACGATACTTTTCGTGGTAGCTTCTGAACATTGTTTCAATTCGCCTGTCTGACAGAATTGGGACGGAAGCACTTTCCCAAATTGTTTTCAATTTATCAACAACTTGTTCTAATATTTGAGATATTGAAGGATCTTTATTAGTATTCTGTTTCAAATCGTTTCTTACAAACAAGTAATATTTAAAAACTCCTTCGTATGTAGGAAGATTCCTGTGCCACAAATCTTCCCCCATACCAAACATGGGGCACTCAGTTGAGGCCCTGGTTGGTTTTGCACAAACTCGAGACATTTTGAAAGTATACAAATCTGAAAAAGAAAGAGCTAATATCAATTATACGTTAATTTCAGTTAATAGTACATGGCAAACTTAGGGCAACACAATACAGAAATGCAAAATATATAAGAAATATAGTTTAGACTATCTGAGTAACGCCAACAACAGAACACCCACCTGCTACGAGAGCGACAGCTACACTGAACCGAGGTACTCACGTGACAGCTGAGTGAGCTGACTATAGAAAACTGTTTTTAGAGAATAGAAACTTTTTTTAAAGGTTGACTGAGCTATTTTTATACAAGTTGAATAAATTCTTGTCTATTGTGCATCGTGGACTCTTCTGTAATTATTGGTTAAAATCTGCTTTTTTCAATTTTTTTCAATATTGAAGGTCATTGTGGCACCTGAAGATATTAATGTTATGATTTTAAATTTATACCAGCTTATTTCCTCACTACTCCACATATTTTCCACACTAGCCAATTTGAAAATTCGAAAAATGAGTTTTTCACTCCGCCCTATTGTCCACGTGTCCCATCGAATGAACACACGCATCATCTCTGTGAAATAATAACGTATACCTAGAAAATGGGTTTTATATATATATATATGAAAATTATTTCACGAAAGTAACGCGTGAAAACTATTTATGATTAATAAAAACACGAAGGAAAGGAAACACAGAATGGTGCTCAAGCGCTTTCGTCTAATGACATCCTCAGGAACACTGAAGTACATAAAGAGTTACAGCCTATATATAGATTACAGAAAAAAAAAAAAATATATATATATATATATATATATACAATAAACGGAGAAATAAAAATAAAAATTAAACATTAAAGGATTGTGGGAGGAGCATACAAATTTGTAAGGAAAAAACTACCGATGTTTTAGCACTTTGCTCGAATCCAACACAAGATCAAATGAATTGTTTCCAACCAATGTTATAGTTAATTAAAAAAAATAATAAATTGAAAAATAAAAATAAAACTTATAAGAGGAGCATACAAATTTATACTGGAAATCTTCCCAGGTTTTAGCACTCTGCACTTCTTGTCTAAGTTCGATGTATATAAAAATAAAGTGAAAAATAAAAGTTATTAGAGTAGCATACAAGTTTACCAAAGGTTTAGCGTTCTACCCTTCTTATCTAAATCCGTTCTGAAGGAATTCAAAACAACAGGATCGAGCTGAAAAAGACCTTTGCTTATGTTGAAGTTATTTGTAAGTTGGATAATAGCAGACTCAAGAATATTTCTATTAACAATGTTGCTAGAGTGAAACAAAACTGTAGCATTATTCCAATCAATACACTGGGATAACTCTGACAAACGGACAAAAAGGGCACTGGACGACTGTCCTGTTCTAACGGAATATTGATGGTTTTATACGTGTGTGCAAATCCTTTCCTGTCTGACCTATATAAAAGGAATCACATCGTTTACAACCAATTTTAAACATAATGCCTGAATTATCGGTAGGGCTATTTTTTACTATGATATTTTTCATGATATTGTTATATGAAAATACTACATTAATATCCAAAAGTTTAAGTACATTAGCAATGCCTAAAAAGCCTGGGAAAAATGGAAGTACTAAAATATTCTTTGACAAAGTACGAGTGTTATTATTGACACGATAGAAAGTTCGTTTTGCCTTGTTGAGACAAGATTCCATAAACGCAGATGGATAACACAGATCACTTCCAATACCGTTGATTTTTTCCAATTCGGCATCGATGTATTCCGGACTGGCGATCGAAGGTTTAGAAGTAGGTGAGAGTTTGGGATGTAGTGTTCACCAAATTATTAGGTTTAAGCTCTTGACAGAAAACACTAAGAATGGTAACGTAATAGAAGTCCCTGATTTTCGTAGGGCCAATTTTGTTAGTTTTCGGACAGGATGAGAGTAGTGGACTGGGATAACTTATTTATGGGTAATGACGCAAATTTTCATTGGGAGGCGTTTAAAGAAAGTTTTTTTGAATATCGAAAGGGAGTTTATTCCGCGCAGGCCCAAGCGCGCTAGAAATCATGGTAGGCCCAAGTGGTGGACTAAGGAAATAAGCGAGTTCATAAACGAGCGTAACAGAACGTATAGACATAATAAGCGCAATGGTACGGTAGCTAACGCAAATAGATATATCGAGCTTAGACGTCAGGTTAAAAGATCTGTTAGGAATGCTAAGCATAATTTAGAGATACTTATAGCTGCGGATAGTAAACATAATCCGAAAAAATTTTCTAACTACGTCAATAATCGTAAGCCGATAAAAGATAATGTAGGCCCTCTAGTGGGCGCTAACGGCGCTTTGGCTTCCGTCGCTCAGGCGATGGCGGGTATTTTTAGAACTTTTTTGCGACAGTTTTTACCGTAAAAGACGTAAATAATGTCCCCGATGTGGACGATATCGTCCCATTTAGTAGCGAGACTATTTTGAATGAAATAACTGTCTACGAGGGTCAGATTACGCATTATATCGATAAGCTAAAAGTTAGCGTTTCCAGGCCCTGACGCGCTTTATCTTAGACATCTGAAAGATTTGAAAGACGTTATCATAGGCCCCTTAACGAAGATTTTTAATCAGTCACTGGAAGCGGGGTTATTTCTGAAGACTTCAAATTAGCTAACGTTACGCCCATATTTAAAGAAGGCGACAGCACAGTAGCTAGCAATTATAAGCCTATTAGCTTAACGTCAATTGTAGGTAAACTTTAGGAATCCGTAGTTAGGGATTGTATCGTCGATCACTTAGAAAGTCGCGATTTGATTAATAGTAGTCAGCATGGGTTTCGACGCCATAAATCTTGTTTAACTAATTTGGTCGAATTTTATAACGAAATAGTGCGCGAATACGTTAGGCAGAGAACGGCTGACGTTATTTATTTAGACTTTAAAAAAAGCGTTTGATACAGTTCCGCATAGAAGATTAATTGCGAAAGTTAAAGCGTATAGTATACCCGGTCACTTAACTAACTGGTTAGAGGAATAGCTTCGTGTTAGGAAACAGTGTCGTTGTTAGTGGTAGTGAATCGGGGTGGTTGGATGTAGGTAGCGATGTCCCTCAGGGTTCAGTGTTAGGCCCATTGCTATTCGTAATCTACATTAACGACGTTGATGTAGGCTTGACCAGTAACATGTCAAAATTCGCGGACGATACTAAAATAGGCGGTAAAGTTGTTAACGTGGACGATAGAAATAGGCTCCAAGACGATGTAAATAGGATTATGGAGTGGACGGATAAGTGGCAGATGCAATTTAACGTAAACAAATGTAAAGTTTTGCATATAAGTTCTCGTAACAATAATTACGTGTACACGATGAACAATAGACCGTTAGCGAGCGTTGACGAGGAAGTAGATTTAGGCGTACACGTATCTAAGGATTTAAAAGTTCGGAACCAGTGCCTGGAGTCTTGCGCAAAAGCTAATAGGATGTTAAGCTTCATAGCGCTTAATTTCGAATTTAAATCGAAGAATATTATATTGCCCCTTTACAAGTCCCTAGTCAGGCCTCATTTAGAATATGCCGTTCAGTTTTGGTGCCCGTATTTGCGTGAGGATATTGATAGGTTGGAAATGGTTCAGCGTCACGCCACGAAACTAATTCCGTCATTGCGCAACAAGTCTTACGAAGATAGGATTAAAGAGTTAGACTTGCATTCATTCGAAACTAGGAGATTGAGGGGGGGACCTTATTGAAGTTTTCAAAATCGTTAATAAAATCGATAACGTAAAGTTTGACAAACTGTTTACTTTCGATAATAGTAATACTCGTAATAACGGATTTAAGTTGCGTGGTAGACGATTCATTACTAACATCGCTAAAAACGTTTTTTACGTTTAAAGTAATTGAAAAATGGAATAATCTTCCGGCGTCCGTCGTGAACTCTACCAGCGTTAATATGTTTAAAAACCGTTTAGATAGGCATTTTAAAAATATTAACGTTGTTTAAAATACTAAAACAATTAGCAACAGGAGCTCTGGGGGTAATGAGGATGAATCTGTTGACAATTAATGCCAGCGTGTGATATACCAGCGTGTGATATGCCAGCAATTAAAAAAAACATTAGACTAACACGAACGTAGATATAGCTCTTAGAGTAAACTAACCCACTTTTTGTTATACTCTTCATACTTTTCCCCCCCCTTTTCTTATCCTCTTTTCTTGCATGTCTCTGGTTTGCATGGTATGACAGTGTTTGAGTTAAGACTGTGTTTGCATGGTTTGTAAGCGTTCTTATTTTACTTCTTTTCATCTTTCACCCCTCTTCGACCATTTTTCCGACTTGTCGGCAGTGGCTGGCGGATGATGATGGTGAGTCTCTCTCTTTTTCTGAATGAATGTTAGCCCACGAATGATAGGTTTTGCTACTTACTTAACCCCTTATTCTCCTCTTTTAACCCCCTACTCTCTTCTTTCTCTCGGACTAACCTTAGAGTGGATCTTCGGGTCTTTGTTAGCCTTAGCTTCTGTAGATTCTGTAGAATTGTGAAAAGAATTAAGTGTCCGCGCTACAACATCATGTGCAAATTCTGTCGTTACACCCACCCACGAACGGATGAATGATTCATTTTCATTCATGGGGGTCACCGGCAGGGCCGCCGAGAGCTGCCACGCGCTCCGGGGAAGGATTGGTATATGGGCTCCCCTGTTTACTTAGTATTTTATTATGAATGTTTTTTGTGTACATAACAACCTTACTTTACAACCTTACAAAGGTTTGGCGCGATGATTCCTCATTTCGCGAAGGTCAAGCTTGTCGCCCCTCCTCTCGAATTCGCCTGGTGAAGTAGTGAGTTGGTTTCTTGTGCTCTCCACCTCACATAGCCAGGTACGCCCGGTTCATCGGAGATTGTTCTGAGCCAGGCGTCTAGTCTTCTTTTGAAGATGTCCACTGCAACTCCCTTCGTGTTTCTTAGGTCTTTGGGCAACTGATTAAACAGTTTTGGTCCTCTCACTACAAAACTATTTTCTTTCAGGGTTAAGGATGTTCCCTGTCTCGCCTTCAATTTGGGAATACGACACAATCTACCGTTTCTACCTTCCACCGTTGTTTGGGGAGTTACAGGGGTCAGAGTAAGATTAGGGACTAGTTTCTCCATTATTTTCCAAGTGTAAATAATGGTGCATCTCTCTCTTCTCCTTTCCAGTGAATATAGGTCTAGTTCGCGTAATCTTTCCCAGTAATTTAGTTCTTTGCACCCATTGATCATGGCTGTGAAGCTTCTCTGGATCCCTTCCAGCTGTCTAATGTCTTCTTTTTTATATGGTGATGTTAGGACCGAGCAGTATTCCAATTTAGGTATGATCAGGGTTTTCAGTAGAGGAATCATTACATTCCTATCCCTTCGTTTAAAGGTTCTTAATATCTGTTCCGTTATTCTCTTTGCTCTGTTTACTGCTATCTTATTTTCTGTTTCAAATTTCGCATCATCTGTCATTACAACCCCTAAATCTTTTGCTCTGGAATTTCTCTGAATTTCCTGTCCATTTGGGGTATAATATTCCATGGATTTCAGGTCTTCTCTTTTTCCGTACCGCAACAGCTGAAATTTCTCGGTGTTAAACTTCATATTGTTGTCTTCCGTCCACTTGTAGATTCTGTTTATGTCGGTTTGTAGAGATCCTATATCTTCTGGGTTTCTTATTTTTCTACTGATCTTTGTGTCATCCGCAAAGGATGTTACTGTGCTGTCTCTGGTAACGTCCTTATCTATGTCAGTTAGCATGATCATGAAGAGTAGTGGAGCTAATACTGTTCCTTATGGTACTGAGCTGAGGACCTCTGATTCTGATGAAGATACTCGTTGTACTGTAACGACTTGCCGCCGCTCACTAAGGAAATTATATATCCACTTCCCTAATTTTCCTCTTATTCCCATATATTTCAGTTTATGTATTATGATTCCATGGTCACACTTGTCGAACGCTTTAGCAAAGTCTGTGTATATTACCTCATAGTTTTCATTACAGTACTTTCAAGTGCATCAATAATGTTGTAGTGTTCCATTAGTTGTGATAGGCATGATCTGCCTGACCGAAACCCGTGTTGATTATCATTGAATTTTTTCTGAGTTTCCAAAAAGGCATAGATTTTCTGTCTAACTATTCTTTTAAATATTTTAGTGAGATGAGATGTAAGCGACACTGGCCTATAGTTTTTGACCTCAGATCGATCTCCTCCTTTATATATTGGGACTATGTTTGCGCTCTTCAGGATGCCCGGTATTTCTCCCGTGTCTAGTGATCGTCTCCATATTCAGTATAGGGGCCCAGCGATTGCATTCTTGCAGTTTTTGTTCAGTGTGGCATTCCATTTATCCGGTCCTGCCGCTGAGTGTGTTTTTAGTTTCCCTATGGCTTGTGTAATATCATCCGTCGTAAAGTCGAAATCCGTTATACTTTCCCCTTGTGGTTCTTCTTCAAAGAACGCGTTTCTATCGCATATCAATTTGTCAGTTTTTGGGATACTGAAAGATGATTCGTACTGAGCTCTTAATATTTCAGCTACTTCTGTTAGATCATCAGATAAAGCACTGTTCTCATTTTTTAAAGGTCAAATAGTCGCATGGGTTTTCGACTTTCTTTTTGCGAAATTATAGAAGTACTCTGAGTTAGCCTTTATCGCTTCTATAGCGTCGTCTTCTTTTTCTGTATGCTTCTCGATTAGTTCCTGTATGATGACATCGATACTTTGCAGTTTATCATTTAATATTTTTCTGATGTTGTTATCTTTGCAATTACTTAATTTTGCAGTCACTCTTTTTCTCTTTCGAAACAATGCCCTCTTTTGTCTCTCGAACCTGCTTCTCTTTCCTCTTTGTTGTATCTTTGGGACATGTTTTTCCATAATTTCTAACGTCTTCTCCTCTAACGTCATTAGCATCTCCCCCTTGTCTTGGCCTCGAAAATGGTTTTCCAATCTATTACTTCCATGCTGGGTGTCACATCTTCCCAGTTTATAGCTTTGGAGCGAAAATTAAAAATTTCGAATTTGCTTCTTTTTGTTGTGCGTGTTCTTTCCTTTCCTGTTGCCTTTATATTAGTTGTTATTTCAATGATGTTGTGGTCCGATATCATAGTTGGGGATATTTCTACATCATCAATTAGATTACTGCTGTTTGTGAATACCAAATCTAGGCAGTTGTTTTTTCTTGTGTTTTCTGTTATTTCTTGCGTTAACATAAATTCATCAGCTATCCTTTTATATTTCATGAATGGGAAATTAAAATCACCACAGAAAAAAATATTTGGGGTTGGAGAGTGTAAACCTTTTACCAGGTTTCTTACCTCTGTAATGGAATCTGAAAATTTTGAGGTTGGCGTGTTTGGGGGTTTGTACATTACAATTTTTCAAGCAAACTGATTATATGTCCAAGTCACTATTCAAAACATAAAATATGAATAAACAACTCAGAGGAAAATGACCATTTTATTTTTCGAATCAATTATATTAATTGTGTCACCCCACAATTTACAAATGCAGTACCAGTCCACGCAGGCAAGACAATTGTTTACTGCAAAATTTTCAAATTAGAAGTGTACTTTCTTTGCCTTCTCTCTAGCAAAGTGGTAAATGATTCTGATGAAATTTAAAGTACAGGCAAACTGGCTTTCAATTACAATGGTTCCCAGATCTGTCAGTCGGTCTTGGGCATTGGTGGACCGCAGATAATATTTTCTGTTTCAGTTTGACTATGATTATCTGTATAAAGTATATGTTCATTAATTATATTTCGTCTCTGTTATTTAATCAATTGGTTTATTAATATTTTTAGATTTTATCCCCCATTTTTCCAGGTCCCCTAGAGGTCCGGGCCCCGGAGATTTATCCCGGCTTCCCCGCCCTCTCGGCGGCCTTGGTCACCGGGGAAGGGATGTCACCCCTGGAGAGAGAGAGCCGAATTCAACAATTATTGCCCCTCTGAAGAAAGAATCAAGTCACTTGTAGTATATGATACCTTCTTGATAGATCCAGAGTGAGAAATAAATTTGTACGTGTATATATAATCAAGTTATAAGGAAGTTACATCCACTGTTACATGATGTCTTCTAAAAATGTGTGAATTATATTTCCAGTACCATGATATTCTTTTTAATTATACCAAAACTAAGGCTATGCAATTCATCCTAAAAGCTCTAATTAGTCAGATGATATTATCATAGTTTCAAAATGAGTAGTGAATTAATAAAGAAAGTAAAGCCGGGCCACCAGCTTAACCGTCGTGTGAAGAGAGACCAACGCACGGAGCTACTAGAGGTTACGAGGAAAGTACAAAGATTCTGTGCTAAAATATTCATGCATGACTAGAAGGACTGTCAATTCTGTACAAATGAAGTAAAAGACACTGGTTGAATTATAAGAAGTGATTCTGGTCGAAAATATAATTTTCTTCAGTTAGTGAAAGCCTCCCTACGGAGAAATAATAATAACGAGGAATGCCGAGTGGGCTAAGCCACGCCCACAAATGCATCTGTGACGAGGTGTGTGTGTGTGTGTGTGTGTGTGTGTGTGTGCGTGTGCGTGTGTGTAACATTCCCGTCTGGACATGATGTATAGACCCCATCCAGCTCACGGATAAGCGCATGAATAGCTGTGCTTGATTTGGATTTCCTGTCTGGTCATGCTCTATAGTAGAGTTGGCAGTGCTCCGAGTTTGCTGGCTCCAGCTCCGGAGTGCTCCAGTGACTCAGCTCCTGCTCCAGGCCGGCTCCAGAGCTGAGTGACCCCCAGTTCCAGCTCCAGAGCTGAGTGACCCCCAGTTCCAGCTCCAGAGCTGAGTGATCCCCAGTTCCAGCTCCAGAGCTGAGTGACCCCCAGTTCCAGCTCCAGAGCTGAGTGATCCCCAGTTCCAGCTCTGGAGCTGCTCCACTAACCCAGTTCCAGCTCCAGAGCTGCTCCACTAACCCCATATAATTTGTCACTGGCAGGAATTCGTATGATCCATGCTGCCGCTGATTTCTTTTCTATTTTTAATTTGTCGTACTTCCCAGCGTGTGCAAGAGTGCTTGCATTTTGTATACAGTGTCTATCTTTGGATTTATTCAGCGTAATGGTGAATAGTTGCAATTTGCATAATTCTCTGAATTGTAAGTGTAATAGAGTTTCTTGTAAGTACTAAGTGCTTGCAGCGTTTATACAGCTTGAATTTTAATTGGTCAGAGTGCTTAAATGTACTTGTTTTTTATGATATTCTAATCTGTTACAAAAAACGTGTCCTTTTCTCGTAACCGTACGATTTACTACCCATACTTGGCAAACAGGTACGGCCAGGACACTATATTGCGATAAAAAAATACTATACACACATCGTACCTCAACATTAACAGTCCGGTTTGTTTACAACTGGTGTTTTATATGCTCAGAGAAAACCGTTCAACGTCAAACCGTCCAAAACACCAATCGCTAATGATCGGCTCTCATCCCCTAAACTTGCTGACATTCACTCTACTGTAAGTGGAGCAGCTCCAGGCTTCAGCCCCAGCTTCAAGCTCCGATAAGTCTGGCGCCAGCTCTGCTCGGCTCCACAATCCCATTTCCAGCTCTGCCCCCCTCCGGAGCAGTTTTAACAATTGGCCTGCTCCGCTCCGATTCTGAATCTTGGAGCTGGCTCTTGGCTCCGGAGCCGGAGCACTTCCAGCTGTACTCTATAGGCTCGCCCACAATTATATCAGCTGAAGAGAGTGTAAACCCGTGGTGGGGAAATTACGATAGCTTTATCTCCCCTTGCCCTCAAATACTTCTCATAAATGGGAGGGAAGACCTTGTGTTGATAGCCTCCAAAAATTTCCTGTAAATTCTCAAATCGATCCCTTTGTGTTTACCTGGATGCATCTACAGTAAGCTCTTTTATCAAGATGGAAATAATTAATAAATACTGTACTCAGTGAAAAATGAAAAGTGTGTGTGTGTGTGTGTGTGTGTGTGTGTGTGTGTGTGAGAGAGAGAGAGAGAGAGAGAGAGAGAGATGTAACACCTGTTTAAAACAAATGAAGCATATGTTAAAGAGATTTAGGGTTAGCTAAGGCCATCAAAATTATATATATATATATTGTCAAGAACGACGCTTTTTAGAAGAGTGTCCGCACAAGAGGAGAGGAGAAAACGAGCAATGAAAAATGAGGCGCCTCCCAGGAATCGAACCTGGGATCATCCGATTGCCAGTCAGATATGCTAACCATTACACCAAGAGCCCCCACGCCACGCCTTGATGTAATGGTTAGCATATCTGACCGGCAATCGGATGATCCCGGGCTCGATTCCCGGGAGATGCCTCATTTTTCATTGCTCGTTTTCTCTCCTCTTGTGTGGACACACTTCTAAAGAGCGTCGTTCTTTACATTATATACACTGTGTCGTTTACAGTTCAAATGTATATATGTAAAAATAAGTAAAATTCGTATATTTGTATAAATCCATAAATCCGTATCTTTAATATATATTTGTATAAATTCGATTTTGTATAAATCCTTATCTTTATATCTTATATTTATATAATTTTTATATTCGGATATTCATTTTTACATAAGGATCAAAATCGCATAACACGAGTTTGGATAAAATTTCGATTTGCTTTGTATTTTTGCCAAATAATTGGGGAATTGTTTCTTTTGAACTTACTTAATCATTTTTTTTAGATTTAGCTTAATAATGAAACCTGATCAAATTTTGCAATGTCCATTTTCTGTATACATTCTCTCTTCGTTATAAAAGATGAAGTCATGTCTTGCCTAACGTTTAATTTTCACTCTTAAGCCTTTAATTTTTGCTCATATGCATGTTTAAGTGTAAAAATGCATATTTCAATTTCCATTTTTAGTTAACTGGCAGATCATGATAATATCAGATCTGTCAATATGCAGTTTAAGATAAAAATATGGCTTCATCTTCAAATATCTTGTTTATTCGTTTAGATGTTGCCACAGCTAAAAAATTTACCTTGTCTTCAAATATTGTGCAAAAATAATGCAGCCTATAGAGAATAGAAACTAAACAAGTCAACATTAAATAATAATGATGCAAACAAAATTTCGGCATATAAACCCATGTAAATTTTCAAATTGGTATTCTGGTTATTCTGATTTGACTGATCTAACTTTGAGGCTGAGCATTACTTGTAACATTTTACCAGTAAACTACAGTAAGAGAAAGTCTTTATCTTCTCCTTCGAGCCTTGCTCTCTTCAGAGAACTTAGTCTTAATAGAGAAACAATAATTTCCCGATACGTTACAAGAAGAATCGGGGAACCTTCAGAGAATTTAATCAGCTCCACAGAATCCTCCGATCCACTACAAGAAGAAATCAGAGAGTTGTATAGAAGAAAACTACTGCGATTCCCTATACGGTACCAGCTACTCCAGAGTAACAAATCCGTTGCTGCCACCTAACCAGAACCCCCGTCAACTTCGAGCCGACTAAGGCCATAGACGGAGGGGTTAACATATATATATATTTTTTTAAGGAAATTCTTCCTAACCTAAACCTACCACTTTCAGTAACAGCCAAGAAATTCATAGAACTGGTGAAACTCTGTGTCGAGGGTAATGTATTTATACCTGATGGCACGTTTTATAAACAGAAGTAATGGCATGGCCATGGGCAATCCCCTCTCCCCCATTTTGGCCAATTTAGTTATGGAGTTTTTGGAAACAAAATTGTTGCCTAGGATGTCCTTCCCCAATCAAATTTGGTTAAGATATGTGGATGACATACGAGTATTATCAATATGGCCAGCTAATGAGAATTTTGATGACTTCTTTTCCAAACTCAATAACCTTCATCACTCAATTAAGTTTAAATGTAAATGGGAAAGGAATAGAAAAATACCTTTTTTGGGTGTTCTCATCAATAGAGAAAATGACAACATAAAATTGCTTGTGTATAGGAGGGCGACCAATTCAAATTCTTACATTCACTATTTTTCATTTCATGATGACCAAGTAAAAAAATCAGTTGTATCTTCAATGTTTCTAAGAGCATGTAGAATCTGTCACCCTTCTTATGTTGATGAGGAGATACAAAAAATCAACAATATATTTAAAAATCTGTATTATCCCAAATGGCTCATTTTTAACGCTCACTTAACAGCCAGAAAAAAGTTTTATACTGGCAGGTCAATTGTAAACAACTATAGTTTTTCCTTTTCATGATATGAAAAGGAAAAAACTAGTGTTTGTCATTTACCATTACTTATTTGGACTATAGTGGATTTAATTTTCCCAGAAGAGTTCCTTGTTCCATGCACGGTTTGTGTGTATCATATATATATATATATATATATATATATATATATATATATATATATATATATATATATATATATATATATATATATACGTACACAGAGAGAAAGCTGTTATAAAAAAAACACTTTTAGTTGACTACTTTTTGGCTGGATCAAATAAAGTAATGGTTAAAATATGATAACTGCTGTAATTAATTACCACAGACAGTATTTGGGGAAGGGCCTCCATTTTGTAATTGTAGAATTTTGTTGTGAATGCTAAACACCAGTGAAATATATTTCTGAACGACAACCTATACATCCATGCACCTGTCCATAAAGGTTTAAAATTAATATTAGTTGTTTCAGTTTCAGAAATGTTAATTTCTCTATTTTTTCCATTGAATATAAAGCTTTAAAATGTAAATATAAATTTTTCACCTAAAAAAATAATGATTTTATAAAATTGTAATGTAGGGTAAAACTATAAATACTTAATTTGTTGAAGGCGTCCGTAACTCGAGATGGCGTATCGAATAAAACACTGTGCGTTGCATGAAGGATTTATTATTAATTGATATATTAGGTAATTTCTTTGAAAAATAAGTATCCTCAAAAGAACTATTTTTAAGTGTAGATAGATATCCCTCTCGTAAAACCTTTTTTTTTAGTTTTTACGTCGCCTTGACTCATTGATAAAGAAAGCATCGTACTCGGAATAACAAGGTCGTGGGGTCAGATTTCTGAAAATATTAAAAGAAATTGTCTTTGTCAACCCAGCAGCACACGTCGGTACATTGTCGAATCGGCAAATTGAACCTCAATGGGAGAGGGAAATTTCAATATTTCACTTAGAAAGAAGGTATTGGCTGAAGAGACTGGTTTGTCGATAAAAAAGGAAAGTGACTAACTTACGAGCTAGCATCCTTTATCTTCTATATCAACATTACAGGAATCAATAAAAACGTTTAAAATAATGGTACATGTACTTCAAATTGCCCATTATTACGAAACGTAATATAATATAATAACGTAATACAGGGTGTCCCAGAATTAACTATCTATTTCAATGAAATCGGACAAATTTTTTAAAAACACACTTTTATTTATGTTTATCATGTTTAATATGTGTTAAAAATGTATAAATTTCTAAATTTTTTTCATAATTTTATTTTCATAATTTTTTCATAGTTTTTCATAGTTTTATTTTCATTCTCTTTCAGAACCCTATTAATAATGAATACACAAGAACGCATCTTTGTTGTAACATCCGGTATCAAAGGAATGCAATGTAATGAAATCAGAGAAAAATTTACAAGAAGATTCCACAGAACCGGTCCTACAGACAAAGCGATTCGTGAACTTGTGAACAAATTTAAAAGAACTGGATCCGTACACGACGAGGTGGGAAGAGGACGCCCAAAGACAGCACGTAACAGTACCGAACAGGTACGACAATTGTTTGAGGATGAACCAACAACTTCGGTTAGGGAGGCCGGTCGAAGACTCAACATATCCAAGACAACAGTTCATAGAATCTTGCGTTCGACACTGATGAAAAAGGCTTATCACATTCAAGTAAATAAAGTTTTGACTTATGATTTATAAATCTATTTGTTTTTGTATCATAATTTAGTAATAAACACAAAATTATGTCAGTTTTTATTAAATTTGTCCGATTTCATTGAAATAGATAGTTAATTCTGGGACACCCTGTATAATATTTGAAGACTCATTCATCGTAAAATTTATTCAACGATATTTGGTCTTTGTTTATCAGATCTGTAGGCAATAGTATGAATTTAGTATTTTAGATGCTTTAAATTCTATTATTTATTCAGTTATGTCATGTTTTGATCTTAAGGTAGAAGTTCGTTTTACATTATACCCAAGTAGTATAATGTCTTCACAGTCAATATTCATGAACAAAGTTCTGAAGCAAACTCTTCAAAGGTTTTCATGGTTGAATAAAACAATGATTTAGTCTAAAGGGTTATTCAAAATCAGTTCCGCCTTGCGATTCCTCTACATAATACCTTTGAAGTAATTTCTGGAATAAAAGACAAGTTCCCATCGGATGGAATACCTATAAGCCCTTCAGTCCGTCAACAGTATTTTTATTTTCATTGATATACCAGTTTCCCAGATTATACGTATATATATATGGGATGAATTTCACAATTAGTATATATATATATATATATATATATATATATATATAATATATATATATAAAATAATGAGTGAGTACTTCATTACTGCAGAAAATTTTCTGTGCTAAAACAAATTTTCGGCCCACTGCTCTGTGCAGGCGAGTTGAGTTATGGTGGAAATCCTTTCGAATAAATTCTAACTTAAAATACAAAGGAAAAAAATTACCAATACAAGAAACTCTTTTAGAGAGAGAGAGAGAGAGAGAGAGAGAGAGAGAGAGAGAGAATGAAAAATTAATAAAGGGAAAAAATTGGGTTTTTATATTTACATAATTGCAATAAAAAATAGTTCAGTCATAATTTCATACTTTTGATGAAAAAACTTTTAAATAATTCAAGGTTCAAATATACACAGCAAACACACTAAACCCTGTCTTTTAATTTAAAAAAATAGTGTATATATAGCGGTATATTATATAAACTTAGGCAGCAATATCTGCAGTAAAAAATAATGCAGTCATCTATACAAATAATTTACTTCTGAAAAAATCGTTTCCCCAAAAATCCCGAGTTCAAATAAACAGTGGCAGAAAAAGTTTATCAAAGCAATTTTAGACGTGTCAGACTATGCAGATTTTTAATAAAAAAATTGAAAAACTGAGCACATATGGTTTCATATACTTTACTAAACTCCGAGATAATCTTTGTTTAAATAGAGGCTATAAACTCTCCAAAACGTATTTTCTATTATTCAAATTCTTTCAAATACTGTAAATACAGTGATGCAAATGGTGCACCCATACATAATATGCATTATCGCTGACCAGAAATGTTTTTGAAAAGTTTCAAGTTCATATAAATATACTCACATTTCTTTAATTAAAGGAACATAAACAAGTAAATATTATACAAACATGTAATCAGAAGAGTCCTAAGCGGTTATTAATTAACTTCATGGATTGGGTGGGTATCCCTAACCGACACGGTGGAGCTCAGTCCAACAGTTGGCGGGATTCATCATCCCCCGGATCCTCCCTTTTTCTCCCCAGTATTGAACGAAGGACGACTCTTAATCGAAGTAAGGACAAGGTGAAGAGTGAACCCGGGTACATCAACTCGACTTCCCAACACGGGACCACTCGGACTCTGCAAGAATATATATATATATGGCATTATTAATCAAACCATCACTATATCTTTAACAACGTTATCCAACATTATTATTATTATTATTATTATTATTATTATTATTATTAAACTGTTAAAACAAACAAAGAACAAATGCAAAATTTCATTAAATGAAATGTTTATACTTTTAAATATTTTAATATTTCAGTTCAATGAATCCCTTCGTTTGTATTTAAAAAAAAATGAAAATGTATTGTGGCAAAATCTACTGAATGTGTTAAGTATTATCATATAATTATCAGATAAATAACACACACACACACACACACATATATATATATATAATGGGTGTGCCATGAAAAACGGGGACATTTTCAAAAGGCTATAAAATCAACATTTGTCATTTAATTTTAATAAAACTTCTACACAATAAAACATGCATTTATCTATACGCAAACAAGTTTCCAGACTAAAATATCAAATAATTCAAATTCTATCAACATTAAACGAAAGAGTATGATTTTTCTACTTAACATGCAAAAATTATTAAACCTTTTTAATAGTTTTTTATAAAAATAGTTTTTAACGTAAAATTTACCTGAACTTATTAAAAAAATTGTTTGAAATGCTTTCCTTCCATTCCAATAACTTTTTTAGTCTTGGCCAGAATATGGGAGAACTTAGCAGAGCGAGTCTACAGGACTAGGATAAAAGATGTCGCTCATTTACGCGAGATCATCATTCAAAAATGGGAAGAGCTTCCACAGGAACAAGTAAATCGAGCAATAGATGAATTCCGGCCAAGAATAAAAAAAGTTATTGAAATGGAAGGAAAGCATTTCGAACAATTTTTTTAATAACTTCAGGTAAATTTTACGTTAAAAAATATTTTAAAAAAAATATTAAAAAGGTTTAATAATTTTTGCATGTTAAGTAGAAAAATCATACTCTTTCGTTAAATGTTGATAGAATTTGAATTATTTGATATTTTAGTCTGAAAACTTGTTTGCGTATAGATAAATACATGTTTTATTGTGTAGAAGTTTTATTAAAATTAAATGACAAATGTTGATTTTATAGCCTTTTGAAAATGTACCCTTTTTTATGGCACACCCGTTATATATATATATATATATATATATATATATATATATAATATATATATATATATATATATATATATATATATATGTATTGTGTATATATATATATATATATATATATATATATATATATATATATATATATGCATATGCGTTTCATGGTCCACGGACAGCGGTAGGAACCACGAAAAATTATAACTATCGAAAGTTTGACTTGGTAATATGTCCTGCAGGAACAATAAAAACACAAATGGACAAATAGACTTAATAATACAGTAAACTAATAAGAATAATAAATGGACAAATAGAATTAATGCACGATCTCAAATAAGTACTGTATTAAATTAAATTCTTGAGAGAAAATTCGCTGGTCAAAGGTTGGACTTCCTCCTCCTTCTACTCACCGAGGGAGAGCTGCGCCTTCTTCTTCTGGAGCTCACTGTAAAGATGCTTGTAGCATGAGATAGCTTCTAACAATGAGCGCCTAACATTGTTACTGCGATCTCTGTCCAGGTCATTTTCCTCGAAGATACTAATGACTGCCTCGATGTGGCCAAATGCTTCAACCAATTGCTTGGTTGTAAGAACTTACTGGGGTTCTTCCTCAACCTCCTCTTTGTGTTCCTCCGCTCTCTCCTTATCCAATTGTGCGAGTTCTTCGCAGCTTGGCGCTGAATGGCTGAGCCCGTCGCTGACTGGCTGAAAGAGTGTTCCAGAATATTCTGGAACTTTCATGAATTCTGGGTTGCTCAATCGCGTTACGTGTTCGCGGTGGCATTTGAATTTTGCCGTCGCGTCTTCAAACCGCGGTTAAGCGGATTTTAGGCAGCAGATAGTGGGATTGTTCCTCAATTAATTAAGCGTGGTTAAGCGGGTCCACGGATAGCGAACCCACGGATAACGGGGGGGATTAGTGTATATGAAATCTATTTTTCATCCCAAATATGTAAAAGTAAATTTCTACTTATTTAT
The DNA here is from genome assembly GCA_023014485.1 of Bathynomus jamesi. Classification (NCBI taxonomy): domain Eukaryota; kingdom Metazoa; phylum Arthropoda; class Malacostraca; order Isopoda; family Cirolanidae; genus Bathynomus; species Bathynomus jamesi. Next base: position 698,657 of record JAJOZX010001329.1, read on the forward strand.
GTTACATGGCAAGTTTGCCGAAAACAGCTTCGTGGGTTGACAATTGCCCAGTTAGCGGAAGCTATGTCGAAGTCGTTTGGGTGCAGCTGAACTGAATGGCAGATTGCTAACGAATTTGGCATTTCATGTGCAAATGTGGGGACAGTATTATATTGAAGCTCACTGCAGAGAATATGGCTGGTGCCACGAAACTACTTGAGAGACTTTCAGCGGTGAACCAAAATATCAACACCGAGCAAGAATTGCTCGATGTAATTAGTTAAAAGAAATTCTCCATAAATTCTTTTTTTAGTGACTGATTACGGACCTTCCTTCACATTCTCCTTTATGTACACGCAAGACGTACACATCCCAATCAAGTTACAGACATACACACACAATTTATACACTCATCAGCATAAACCTACTGTATAATTTCCATACATGCGTAAAAACATAAATATAATAGAAAATAACAAGCGATAGCTCGCGATCGCTCGCTATCGCCCTCCGGGCAGGTAGCAGTATAGGTCACAGTATATGTAGCAGTATATGTCACAGCTAGCTGTATATGTATATGTATATTGTATATATGTATATGTATATTGGTGCTTACGTATTATCGGAACTACCAAACTATTATCGGGACTACCAAACTTTTTATTATGTATTTTTGCTCTCGTCATTTTCGTTTTCGAAGTACCTACATTCACTTGTAATAGTCATTAAATAGCTCGTGCTCGGCCTCGGAGTGACCTAGGACCGGGAAACTTGACAGAACACATCGGCAGCTCATGGGCTATCAGTTGGTGGTGGTTGCAGAATTTTCCGATGTGCCGTTTAGACTGTGCACGGTTCCGAAGAAAGCGGACAGACACACAGACACATTTTAGCTCAATCGTATATAGGATAATTAGTTCCCATTTGCCACTACACGAGTATGCATAATTGATACTACACAGGAATTGGGAAAGGAGAGAATATAATTAAAAAAAAATTATTTTTAAATATTAATATTTTGACATCTTAAAAAATATATTGTTGGTGCAGAACAGAACAAAATGTACTTCAACATTCTGAATAAATAAGACGTCTTTCTTTCAGTTTTACTTTTGTTGTTGAACAAATATTCCTCTCAGACCTATTAACCTATTCCTCCGACATTCAACAACTCCAGAACTGAAGTTTCTCTGGAGAAATCACTGCATTTAATATATAAACTATTTATGTACAGAGAGAAAATTTTGTATGCTAATTCACCAACTTTTATCACTATAAAATTACGGGAGCGGATTGCATCACTCAAAGAATGTAGAAAATGTATCCGAAGTGTCTTTTTAAAGTGCAACTAGACAATGGTTATCTCGATATGGTTATCTTGAAAACTAATACTGCTATAAACTTTCGTTAGATAAAACTTATACAATTTTTAGAGGTAATGATACACAACCACCATAAAACATAAAAACTATTATAATTTTATCTGCGACACCACCTTCATTTAAGTATATATGTACAAATTTTAAGGCAGCCTATAATAATTTTGACTGAGAGGAAATATATATAACCTTGGGTTTGCTTCCGCCCGAATTATTCATTCTAACCAAGGTCAAGCTTGTTGCTCCACCTTAGACCTACAGCTTAACGTGGAATCCGAACCACGACCCACCACTGGTGATCAGAAATTGTAAAGTCCTCGACCGGACTCGATCTCACGATCAGCAGCCCAATGTCTTTAACCACTAGGCTACCCAGAGTACTCATTTATCTACCAACCAATTTTTTTTTATTGTGTGGAAGGATGAACAGCTGGGTTTTGCTGCGCGCCGCCTGCCGTCACCGGGTCTCGATCCCGGGGCCGATGGATTCGTAGTCAGGGACGCTAACCACTACACTACCGAGGCGCATATATATATATATATATATATAATGCACACCCACCTTATGAGTGTGCATCATTTATTTATTTAACGTGTTTAATTATAAAATTCATCCCATATATATATATATATATATATATATATATATATATATATATATATATATATATAAACAATGCGAAGGATTCCAAACTATTTATCAATCCTGCTTTGTCTTCAAAATTATGGATTTCTTGGTTTGGAAGTGTTTGGAAGTGTTTGTCTGTAGCTCCACTTGATACTGACACTGAAATTTTCATTACATGTAATTTTTATTTTTATTTTTTATTTTTAGCTTAGGACAGTTTTTTTTATTATTAATAAATTTATGATTGCTTGTTTTATTACGTCTAATCTTTCTATTTCTTTTTCAGTATAAATTTTTAATTTCCAAATTTGCTGTTTAATTGGTTGTAACGTTTATTACCTCGATGAATATTGTACTTTTTTATTAGATTTATCTCCTGCCAGTAAAGGTTATCATTATCGTTAACATATATCTTATTTATATACTGTATGTAGGGGAGGGGGAATAATGATGATGATCTACAGATCTACAGAAGCTAAGCTAACAAAGACCCTAAGATCCACTCTAGGTTAGCCCGAGAGAAAGGAGAGAGTAGGGAGTTAAAAGAAGAGAATATGGAATCAAAAGAAGAGAATAAGGGGTTAAGTAAGTAGCATAACCTATCATTCGTGGGTTAACATTCATTCAGAAAAAGAGAAAGAAAGACTCACCATCACCATCCGCTGGCCACTGCCGACAAGTCTGAAAAACAGTCGAAGAGAATAGGAAAGGGGTGAAAGATCAAAAGAGGTAAAATAAGAACGGTTACAAACCATGCAAACACAGTCTTAACTAAAAAAAAAACACTCGTACCATGCAAACAACAAACATGCAAGTAAAGAGGATAAGAAAACATAGCACGTTATGTTTACATTACGAATAGCAATGGGCCTAACACTGAACCCTGAGGGACACCGCTACCTACATCCAGCCACCCTGATTCCCTACCATTAACAACGACACTCTGTTTCCTGGCACGAAGCCATTCCTCTAACCAGTTAGCTGCCTGACCGCGTATACCGTGCGCTTTAACCTTCGCAATTAGTCTTCTATGCGGAACTGTATCGAACGCTTTTTTAAAGTCTAAATGAAAGCGTCAGCCGCTCTATGCCTATCGTATTCGCGCACTATTTCGTTATAAAACTAACAAATTAGTTAAACAAGTTTTATGGCGTCGAAACCCATGCTGACTACTATTAATCAAATCGCGACTTTCTAAGTGATCGACGATACGATCCCTAACTACAGATTCCAAAAGTTTACCGACAATTGACATTAAGCTAATAGGCCTATAATTGCTAGCTATTGTGCGGTCGCCTTTTCTAAAAATGGGCGTAACGTTAGCTAATTTGAAGTCTTCAGGAATAATTCCCGCTTCCATTGACTTATTAAAAATATTTGTTAATGGGCCTAAGATAACGTCTTTCAAATCTTTCAAATGTCTAAGATAAAACCTGGAGCCTTGTTAACTTTAAGCTTATCGATATAATGCGCAATCTCACCCTCGTAAACAGTTATTTCATTCAAAATAGTCTCGTTACTAAATGGAACGATATCATCCACGTCGGGGGCATTATTTACGTCTTTACGGTAAAAAAGTGTCGCAAAAAGTTGTTGAAAATACCAGCCTGAGCGTCGGAAGCCAAAGCGCCATTAGCGTCCACTAGAGAGCCTATGTTATCGTTTATCAGCTTACGATTATTGACGTAGTCGAAAAACTTTTTCGGATTATGTTTACTATCCGCAGCTATAAGTATCTCTAAATTATGCTTAGCATTCCTAACAGATCTTTTAACCTGACGTCTAAGCTCGATATATTTATTAAAGTCAGCTACCGTGCCATTGCGCTTATTAAGTCTATACGCTCTGTTACGCTCGTTTATGAACTCACCTATTTCCCTAGTCCACCACTTGAGCCTACCATGATTTCTAGCGCGCTTGGGCCTACGAGGAATAAACTCCCTTTCGATATTCAAAAATCTTTCTTTAAACGCCTCCCAATGCAAATTTGCGTCATTACCCATAAATAAATTATCTCAGTCCACTACTCTCATCCTGTCCGCAAAACTATCAAAATTGGCCCTACGAAAATCAGGGACTTCTATTACGTTACCATCCTTAGTGTTTTCTGTCAATAGCTTAAACCCAATAATTTGGTGATCACTACATCCCAAACTCTCACCTACTTCCAAACCTTCGACGATATTTTCGTCGTTCGTCATCACTACGTCTAAAATTTTGTTATTGCGCGTTAGTTCGGTGACCATCTTTCGTAAAAAGTTATCTTCCATGAACTCAATCAGTCTCAAAACCCTCATCATTACCAGTAAAAGTTTCGTAATTAACGTTAAGGCAGTTAAAGTCTCCGACAATTATACTATCCCAATTATTAATAAAGTTACCAAGAAGCGTAAAATCTAATATCGGTATCGAGGGGTTGAACGGGAGTCTACAAATAACAACGAAATTATAGCTAATACTCTGCACCCTAACTTCAAAGCATATCGCATTAATTGCTGCCGGAAAATCTATCTTAACCTCGATAACCCTAAGGGAATTACGAATGTACAACAAAACGCCGCCACCAATCCTATGAAACCTATCATTAGTAAAAAGCTTAAAAGCCGTTATATCAAGTTCCCCCAACAAGTTCCGAGTCACAGGTATTTAAACACGTTTCGGTTATAGCAACTATATCGTAGTTCTCAGAATAAATTATCGCTTAAATTCGTTCATTTATTTCTAATACAATGCGCGTTACAATAAAAGTCGTTTAAATTATTTTTAACCACGGACCGGCGTATTAAACTATTTTTTACGTCGGGCCGGTGTTTCCCGGACCCACAACGTTTAAAGAAGGCTTCGACCTATACAGCTTTCGAACGTTCTCATCGATTAACCTACCTAGCCTAGCATTCCCTATTTCATTGAAATGCACCCCATCTTTTATAAAAAGGCTAGGATCACTAAATTCTTACCACAACTTTACGAAGGGTAAATTTTCCTCAGCACAATTCTCTTCTAGCTTAGTGTTCAAAAATATTGTTTTTGACGTAATCTTAAGACAAACCGTGCCTCAGGGTAATACCTAGCACTAAAGACCTATCTGACTTTGCCTTCAGGGACCCAATTAACCCCTTGTATCTCTCCAAACGGTCAGGCGCTCTCGTATCGGGCCTATACGAGTCGTTGCCCCCTACCATCGTCACTAACATCGAGTGCCGAGAGGCAATATCAATCAATCCAATCCTGAGGGTTCGAAACCTCGATACGGGGGAGGGGAATTCCTATCACCTAATGTACGTGCCCTAACTCCACCCTTAACTACTCTAAATCCAGACATGTCAACTCTCACGGATTTTCCGTGAAACTCACGTATTTTAAGTTTCAAACTCCCTTATGTGGGATATGTTTCCAGTTATCAAAATTAGGCACAGGCAAAATCAGGCAAAATCTCACGGATTTTCATACTTCAAGGTTGACGTCTCTAAATCCCTTCCCGTCTACTAATCTCAGGGCTACCTTAACCACAACTCTATCTAACCTTCCCGATATGCCGGAAAACTCAAGGTGTACATGGGAGAGGGTAAGTGAGGCATGACAAGGGTGACTAAAAGCAGGAGGACCATTGGTGAAGAAGTGCTGGTGCATAAGGCGACAAGTACCAAGGCGGAGCCTAGCCCACGATCACCTGTTCTCGTCGGGATAAATTAGGTGATGGCCAATGGAGAGGAATTGAAGGGCTGCTGTAGAATAAGGGGCAGGTAGCGAATTCTGAACCTCCTGCCACCAACTCTGGACATGAGGCTGGAGGAGGGCCTGCGCCTCATGGGAAGACAGTTTGAGCCGTACTCGAGAGCCAAAGATCGCTGCATTCCTGGTAGCAACGTCAGCAGCCTCATTTCCTGGGATACCCACATGGCTCGATATTCAGAGGAAGATTATAGAGATATGGTTGGGAAGCAAATGTAGCAACCGTAAAATTCGGCGGATGAGGAAATGTGGAGAAGAGTTTCTTTTTAGGCCTTGCAGAGCGGAGAAGGAATCAGAGCAGATAACAAAGTTGTGATGATGCAGCATGTTGCGAGAAATGTACTGAAATGCTCGAAAAATGGCATAAAGTTCTGCCGTAAAAATGCCACAGGTAGAGGGTAGCTGCCAAGATGTGGTGACAGTGTCAATGACAAAGGCAGATGCTGCTTGTCCATCTAGAAGTTTAGAACCATCTATGTAGATAAATTGGGAGGCTGGTAAGGACTCTATGAGGACAAAGAAATGACTTTGTATGACAACAGAGGCTACCTGAGACTTTGAATACTCAAGGTCATAATTGAAAGGGAATGAAGTTATGAAATAGAGGGGGAACAGCCCGCTGGAGTGTAGGTCATGAGCAGAAATGTTAAAAGCAGAGAAAATCCTTTGAGCAGCAGCAATGAAGGGCAAAAGATGAGGGCGTTGCAGATAAAATTGGAACAAGTAAAAATCCAGGTACAACTGGCGGACAGGGTGATGAGCTATGCTGAAGATGCGGAGAAGATAACGAAGACCCAACAATAAACGGCGAAATTGTGAAGGCATGATAAGAGCCTCAGTTTCCAGGAGGTCCACCCGGGTGCAGCGCAGTGCACCCACAGCAAGTCGAATGCCCCGATACTGGAGCCTATCTAATTTAAGGAAATGACAAGAAGCGGCAGGGGAATATAAGAAACTTCCATAGCCAATTCTTGATCAAACTAGAACTTTGCACAGCCGGAGTAGGGTATCCCTGCAGGATCCCCACGTCGTGTTGGAGATATCCCAGGATAGAAAGAGGCTTGATACACCGATTTTTGATGGAGTCAGTGTGGGACTTCCAGGTCAGACCTTGATCGAAGACCATCCCTAAAAATCTATATTCAGTTACTCGAGCAATAGGAAAGGAGTCTAAGTGTCAAGAATAGGGCGTTTGATGAAGACCATATACTTCGTTTTTGCAACAGAAACGTTCAATCCTCAGTCATGAGACAAGTCAATTAAAGCATCTAGCATGTCCTGAGCATATTTTAAGGTCTCATGGAGGTCACCTGAAGGTACCCAAACGGCACAATCATCAGCATACATGGAGTATGAGACAGAAAGGGGTGCAGCGAAGATGATGTCGTTGATCATAATCAGAAAGAGTGTGGGACTAAGTACACTGCCTTGATGAACCCCTGTCTCAATCTCAAAAGTCTCTGAGAGATGGTTATCAGAATATACTGATATACGTCTGTGCAGCAAGAAGTTGGCAATAAAGTTAGCTAAATGGCCACGCAGTCCCAGATTGTGTAATTTAAACAGAAGACCATGATGCCAGATTGAGTCAAATGCCTTGGAGATATCAAGAAACAGCCACAAGATATTCACCCGGTAAGACATTCTGCCGCACACCACATTCCAGATGGGTAAGTGCATCATAAGGGGAAAAGCCCCTGCGGAAACCACTCTGATGGAGATCTAAAAGAGAGCTATCCTCCAAGTAAAGAAGAAGCCTCCCGTTGACCATCCTCTCAAAGACTTTGCACAGGCAGCTGGTGAGAGCAATAGGGCGGTATGACTGAACATCAATTGGAAGCTTTCCAGGATTGAGAAAGTGATGAATCAGAGCTGACTTCCACTGAGTAGGGAAGGAGTCGGTAAGCCAAAGTGAGTTATAGAAGCGTAAAAGCTGAAACTTACCAAAAGAACTCAGGTGTTACAAAAAGGAATAATGGATACCATCCTGTCCAGGGGAGGAGGAGCCAGAATGATGTAGAGTCGAACATCTCAGGCAGAGTGAAGAGAGTGTTATAAACTTCCCCATTATCAGAGCGAAAAGAGATATGCGAGAGCTCATCTTCGACCATTCTATAAACAAAGGGTTCAGTGTAGTTTCGAATGCTGTTGACAGTAGCAAAGTGCAAGATGAGCAAGTTGCAAGACCACTGCCGGGTCAGAGTATGGAATGCCATCTTTAACTAAGACCTTACGTGGCAGCATAGAGGAGGAGCCTTGAAAGGCCCGGATTTTTCTCCAGACTGCAGATGAGGGTGCACCAAAGGAGATGTTGTTCACATAGTTCCTCCAAGAGGATCTCTCTGCTAATTTTACAGTGCGCCGAGCAAGTGCTCGAGCATGTTTGTAGTTGATAAATACACGTAGAATCGGGTTCTTTCGAAAGCTACGGAGGGCCCTCTTACGTGACAAAACAGCAGCTTCACATTCAGCAGTCCACCATGCTGCATTATACTTAGAATTAACGATAGTTGACTTCACTGGAACAAAGACAGAGGCAGCTGAGTATGGAGGTAGAAATGGCTGTACAATCCACATCGGCATCATGAGAGGGAGGAGGCAAGTTGGCTAAACGGGCATAAGCACTCCAGTCAGCTTTTTTCAGGTCGAAGCGGAAACGTCGTTGAGTGGGAGGAAGGGAGGATGTAGATTGCCGAAAGATAGGGAAATGGTCACTATCACAAAGGTCAGACGATAGGGACCACTGGAACTGGTTAGCCAATTCTTGACTACAAATGGAATTCAACGCTGAAGACGATGATTATCATCCGTTGACTTCGACCGGAAGAGCAGATATGCGCAAGCATATAGACAAAATCGAAAGAGTTCAAAGACGAGCAACAACATGATTCCGTCGCTTAGGTCAAAGTCGTGCGAGGATAGACTTAAGGAGTTAAAATTGACTACACTCGAGACTAGGAGGCTAAGGGGTGATCTAATCCAGGTTTTTAAAATTATGAATGGGTTCGATAACGTAAATAGAGATAGCTTTTACGAAATGTCACAATATAGTAGAACTAGAAATAACGGGTGTAAGCTGACTAGTAGAAGGTTCGAGACAGCAGTTGCCAAAAACTTTTTTACGCATAGAAGAGTAAATAGCTGGAATAATTTGTCGGAAGAAGTAATTAGTAGCATGTCTTTAAACATGTTTAAAAATCGATTAGATGCATATCTTGTTGTTGTTTAGCCGATCAGCCCACCCTGATCGAGCAAGCCGGCGGCACGCAGATAACCGATCGCCCTCTCCGGAGTGGACCAGAGGTTCAGCGCACTAGTGATGTTGTGTTGTGTTCGTTGTTGTGCTAGAGCGGTACAGTCTGTCATAATGTGTTCAATTGTTTGTGGTGTGTCCTGGCACAGGTGGCAGGTGTCGTCTATGGAGTTGTCTAGTCTGTGTTTATATGTTAGTAAGTTGGGGTGATGTCCACATCGGAATCGTGCTAAGTTAACTCGATCCGATCTGCTCAGGCTGATCTCTGACCTGTTAATGGGTGGCGGCTTCGCACCTAGGACCGCATTCGGACCGAGTCGTGTCAGTGCTTTGTGGGTTAGGTGTGTGTGTATGTGTTTTCTGTACTGTGTGATGTCTGTGGGGCGTGGTATGGAATGGAGTATTTGGTTATAATGATAATGTCTCTCTGGTGTTACCTTAATGGTGCGAGGTGTTGGTGCATGATTGTACATGTAGTGGCAAGGGTGTTGTGGGTTAGTTGTCGCTGCTGCCATGAATTGTGTTCCCCTCATGTCTAAATGTTCCCTAACTTTCAGTATTTTTGTTTCTGTGTGCAGGTGTTCTATTGGTGTTGTTTGAATGCATCCTGAAATGATACGAAGTGCGTTGTTTTGTATTGTCTGTAAGGTGTTTATGTGTGTGTTTGAGATAATGGGTGCCCAGCATGGGCTAGCATAGTCCATAACTGAGCGAATATATTGTTTGTATATGAGTGATGTTGTTTCCTGCTGGTGTCCAAAGTTTGTGCCTGTTAGTACCCTAAGCGTGTTAAGTCTTGGCGTACATTTGTTTTTAATGTCCTGAATGTGGTTTGCAAAAGATAATGATGTGTTGTATGTGACCCCAAGTATTTTGGTCCTGTGAGTGTGTGGAATGTTGATGTTGTTTAGTGTAAGCTGTGGAATTACCTGGTGTTCTTTTGTGTTGCTTGTAAGCAAGGTGATGGTTGATTTTGTGGGCGCTACTTTGAGTCTATTGTGTGTGAGCCAGTCTTGTATACTGTTTATGTATGTTTGTAGGTTATTTGTAGCGGTGTCGATGTTGTTGTGGGTGGATGTTAGAGTGATGTCATCTGCATATGATGATAAGGTAAGCTTGTTATCTATGGGTGTTGGAATGTCATGCATGTATAAGTTGAAGAGTGTTGGTGAGAGAACAGAGCCTTGAGGGGCCCCGTTCGGAAAAAGCTTGTTTTTGGATGACTTGCCATTAAATGTGACATGTGAGTATCTTCCTGAAAGATAGTTGCTCAGCCACCTTTTGGTGTTATTGTGCATGTTTGTATTGAGTATTTTGTTTATGAGAGGGAAGCGTGGGATAGCATCAAGTGCTTTACTAATGTCTAATAGTGTACGATGAGCTGGTCGCCTGGAGTTGATGCCATCCATGATGTGCTGCGTGAGGTTAGTGAGTAATGTCGTGGTTGAGTGGTGAGGTCTGAATCCATGTTGAGTAGGCGATAGTGGAATGTGTGGGTTGCTGATTTGTAAGATTAGTCTTTCTGTTACTTTGAAGGTGGGCATAGTAAAGTAATGGGTCTATAGGAAGCTGGTTCTGTTAGATTTTTGTTTGGTTTGAGTAGTGTAATAATTTTACCTTGTTTCCATATGTCAGGAATAATACAGTGTTGGTATGAATATGTGCTGATATTTGTGAAAGCTAGTATTCCTTGTGGGCCCAAGTGTTTAAGGTGTATGTTAGATATGTTGTCTGGTCCAGTAGCCTTCGAATTCTTAATGTTTTTGATGATATTGGTGGTCTGGTCTGTATTGAAGGGTGTAATGGTCGTGTCGAGTCTGTAGGGTTTCTTGTGTCTGGCTGTTTGTCTGTCTGCGTGTTTCTGGTTGTTGTCTCTGTTTAAGTGACTTATCTTTGCGTAGTGATTAACTAGAATGTTAGCTTGTTGTGTGTATGTTGGGATATTATTCTGGCTGCGACACATAGCCGCGTGTGAGGTGTGAATGCCGCTGTTAGAGTGGGTAATGCTGTTTATAGTCTTGTATAGCCTGGATGTATCTGTGGAGTGGTTTAGTGTTGTTATGAATTCCCTGAATGTTTCTGTTTGTTTTTCTTTGAGTTTGTTGTTTATTTCTGTGTTGAGCTGTTGTATCTGCTGTTTTATGGCTTCTGTGTGTGGTGTTTGTGTGTTATATTTGAGGTTGTTACGTTGCCTTATGAGGTGGGCAATTTCTCTAGTGTAATTTGGGTTGTATTTCCTAATGTTGCCCTTGGGTATGTATTTGTTTGCATTATTGATGATCTGATTAAATGTCTTGAGTGTTGTATTGATGTTTATGATGGGTGTGCTGTTTAATGTGGTGAATTTTCCTCTGTATTTTGAACTGTTCCCAATCAGCTTTCTTGTAATTTCTGTAAGTGTTCCTAAGGCTGTTGGGCAGAGTGTAGAATGTGTTGTAATGATGATGGGCAGGTGGTCTGATGACAGTTGTTTTTCTGTTCTCCAGTGTGTATGTGTTGCTAGTGAGGGGGAACAGAACGTTATGTCTGGGGATGAGTTGAGTATCCTGCTTGATGTGGTATGTGTGTATGCTCTTCTGTATTGTTAAGAATGAAGAGGCTGTTTAGTTGTGTGGCTATGTTGGCGCCTCTGGTGTTGCTTTGGTTGTGCAGGTAACAACTAGTGTCTTTAGCGTTGAAGTCTCCTCATAAGATGACATTAGTGAGAGAAGTCAGATTGTGTAACTGTGGATTGTAATTGGCTGGCACCTGAGGTGAACTATCTGGTGGGATGTAAATGATGATTAGTGTGGTGTTGTGTTTTGCGCGTGTTTTAATGTTAACTGCCTGTATTTCTATCGTGTTATCTGCTTGGATTGTGTTTGTAATGTTTTGGGTGGCATCAGTGTAGCTAATGCTTTTACGTATGTAAGTGATGAGTCCACCCCCGTGACCCCCAGTACGATCTTGACGGATCGCTGTGAAGTCAGGGATGGTCGGTGTTTTGTGTGTGCGTTTTAGTTTTGTTTCTTGTATAAGTGCTATGTGAATGTTTTGTTTGTGTACGAATCCCTAAGCTGCATGATTTTGTTTGTGAGGCCATCTACGTTGTACTGTAATATGTTTATATTATACTTCTGTATGTGTCTCATGGTGCTATTGTGTCTATGTCTTTGTGTATGGTGACATGTGTAAGTTGTAGTGGGGCCTGGATTAGTCTTAATGTCGCCAGAGAGTAAGAGTAGTTCGGGGAGCACGCAATTGCTCCCTGTAATTGAAAAAATAGCACGCTGAGAATAGGTCCGGCCCTGGGAGCCGATCGGCACTCTGACCGTGCCACGCAACAAGCCGTCGACTGCCAGTCTGGCCAACCGTAGACAGCCCGCTGCACGGAGATTTGAGGAAGTTTGGCCACCAGCGCGTTGATGTTTTGGTTTGACGTCGCCTCTTCTTCGCGTTCACGTGTCCCGCGCTGGAGGATGCAGCCACTGTTAGAAGCTTCCTCGTCAGCTGCTAACACTTTTTTCACGTTGTTCTAGCTACCTGTTCAGAGGTTTTTATAAACAAATCTCAGTTTTCTGCTTAAAACGGCTCTTTCTAATTTTAAAATTGATTAGTCAAGGAAGGAAGATGTTGACTTCTATTTTGCAGCAACAGTTAATGATATCTATGTTACTTTACTGATTAATGAAAATGATTAGGCTCTTCAAGTTATAAAAGATTTCTTTCGTAATAATTGATAAATACGAAACACAAAACGTATATGCAAACAGGATGATGATGCTTAGACTACTGAAGTTGATGAAGTTTTCTCTCTCATATATTGTATCGACGTAATACTGTAAATATATTTAAAGTTTCTGCATAAATAACTTATGTTATTTATTATTTCGGCTAGTTTACAATTTGTGTTCAGATGTTCAGATGCATATGCTGATAGATTAGGTGCAGTTTAAGGTAGTAAAATTAAGGTTTTTATGGTTCGGAACCCACGTAAAATTGTAGGTCCCCTCCACCACCACAGAGGACATGTGCAATACACAATTACAAACATGGTTAGGTAGACCAGCCATGAGTGGATCCTCTGGTCTTTGTTGGTCGGAAACATTATAACATTATACAGGGTGTCCGACAACAAAGAATGATAGATGAATTTCGTGTGTGGCATTCAAAAGATGAGGAAATTTTCTAGTATATTCATTTCCATATTGAACTTGCTACAACCATTATTAATAAATATATCGGCGTTTCAAAATAAGGATGTCGATTTTTGTGTGTACGAGCGCTATAAATTATTTTATCAATAGCGCTGCGCTCTAGGCATGATGATAAACCATTCAACGTAATTAAGGCTAAGTAACTTACCTTTGATGAATTTTGTCACACTTTTCGAATACTGTGTTCAAAATGTCTCCCTTTTACTCGCACATAACAACGCAGGCGACGAAGAAACGGATTAAGTGCTTTGTCAACTTGTTCTTGTGAGATGTCATCCAGGCTTTAGTCATTGATTGTTTTAATTTTTTCACCGTCTGGAAAGATCTTTGCTTGTTACCATACACGTGCTGTTGCAAAATTCCCCATATACAGGGTGATCAAAAAGTAACGCAACCCATGGAGAAACGCACATAATTGATTTTTTCCTTCTGTTGCAGGTGGTGAATATATGAAAAAGATGAAATACACCTTGGAGCAGCGTATATTCATTGTCACGCAGTACATTCGCTCCAGAAGCTATGCCCAGACGCAGGAGGCCTTCACGGAAATGTATACGGAAATGTATAGTCGCTTGATAGAGGATTTGTTTGGAGCACCTCTTCCATACATTTCCGTGAAGGCCTCCTGCGTCTGGGCATAGCTTCTGGAGCGAATGTACTGCGTGACAATGAATATACGCTGCTCCAAGGTGTATTTCATCTTTTTCATATATTCACCACCTGCAACATAAGGAAAAAATCAATTATGTGCGTTTCTCCATGGGTTGCGTTACTTTTTGATCACCCTGTACTAGGGGCACTCTATATATTTTTCCACACCCTTTTTTCTTAGCTAAATAATAGGCCATAGGGCTGAAATGTCTTTTGGGTCGTAAGTTTGAACTTTCTGCGCTTCACATAACCGGATTTTTCCAGTTTGAACATCCCCTCCTTGTATAAAACCGCTTTTAAACGCGCTTCTATAAAACCGATGGTTGACGCAGTTTTGAAAATGGCGTCTGACGTTGATGTGCATTGTAAACAGAGCTGTTATCGAGTTCTTAACCGCAGAAAAGGAAACAGTTGGAAATATTCACAAACCTCTCCAAAACGTTTACGGAGATGCTGTCGTTGATCCAAGCACAGTTGGACGCTGGTCTAAACGTGTGAGATCATCGGAGAGGGGGAGAACCAGCCCGATGATGAGCCACGCAGCGGTCGCCCGGAATCGGCTGTGACATCTCACACCGTGCAACGTGCTAACAGCATCATTCGATTAAATCGGCGCGTCATATACAAGGAGCTCTCACTGGAGCTAGGAATTAGTGAAGGAAGTGTGAATACGATAATTCAGCAACTGGGATACACAAAAGTGTGTTCACAGTTTGTTCCTCGCCAACTGACTGAAGATCACAAAGCCCAAAGAAAAGAAATTGCTTCTGAGTCGTTGGTTCGATAAGAGACAGAAGGGGATGACTTCCTTTCACGAATTGTGACGGGATGAGACTTGGGTACACCACTTTGAACCTGAAACAAACGCCAATCCATGGAGTGGCATCACGCAGACTCCCCATGCAAGAAAAAGTTCAAAATGGCTCCCTCTGCAGGAAAGGTTATGGCCACCATCTTCTGGGACATGAAAGGGGTGATTCTGGTGGACATTGGTGGGTGGGTGTCCAGGGTGGGTGAGGTGAACAATGGTGCAGCTTTTCTCAGTCCCAGAGGAGAAGACACTTCACCAAAGGGATCAATGCGGGGATCCCACCAGGTCAAGGAATTGACCCTGGACCCCAGCAGTTCCATCAGACAATGGGGCCAACAAAAACATATGTCGGTATGACACAATACACTGGACCATTGGAGAAAAGGAAAGAACTTAATCCTAGCGGCAAATCAACGCTAAGCCAAGTTCAGATATAGTTGAAGTGTTTGGCTTCGGGTGGAAACCCCACTTACAGCTATGAAGAAAGAACAAACAATCAACTCAGAAGCATATATTACTACCCTACAGAGACTCCAGAGACGTATAAAGCGAGTTAGACCGGAGAGAAAACTGGAAGACGTCCTTCTTTTGCACGATAACGCAACACCACGCAACAGTTTGCAAACAAGAGAGGCCATCACAAAAATGCGCTTCACTGTGTTACCCCACCTTCCATACAGCCCGGATCTGGCACCTTCAGACTTTCATTTGTTTGGGTCAATGAAGGATGTTATTCGTGGAAGAAAGTTTCAGAGTGACGATGAGGTTGTTGAGGAAGTTAAGAGGTGGATCCAGCCGAACCCAGCGGACTTTTACTAGCAAGGAATAAAGGCCCTTGTTTCGAGGTGGAGGAAAGCTGTAGAAAAGGATGGAGACTATGTGGAAAAATAAAAACTTGTAAAAAAGGTATGTAACTATTTGTGTACAAAATTTCTGGAACTTACAAGGAAACTTGGAAAGAAAAAAAAAGGTGAGGCAAAATATATTGAGTGGCCCTCGTAGAATAGTTTAGTTGGTTGCAGTCCGGACTCTTGGGTGACCATTCATTTTTACCAATATTATCATGCTAAAATCTTAAGGTACTTTCAGACGTATGGCATCGTGCTCCGTCTTGTTGAAAAATGTACCACGCATTTTTACTTTTGGCTTCCATATTGGGAACTAATCCATTTGCCAAGACACCATTTTGATATGCCTCACTATTAAGTCAAGTGCCCTGTTCAATGAAAACGAGACTCGTTTTGCCAAATTTTGAAATAGCGCCTGAAACCATTACCGATTTGGGGAATTTGGTCTTTCTATTTGCAGGAATTTTTCGCTTCTTGGGAAGACAGTTTATTCGATTAATGTCTGCTACGATATTGTTCTAATAATCTCCTGCAACATTTGGTTGCGCTTTTTTTTCAGGCATCAGTGAGTTCTTTTCCAGACACTCGCTTGTAGCACTTACAATGCAAGTCATCCTTTATCATTCTATGTATTGAACTCTTTGAAACTCGAATAGATCGTGAAATTTCCCTGATGCTTAAGCCAGTGCTTGGTTGCTGCTCTTGGCTACAGCTTAGATTGAGCAGAGCTTGGTCTACCTCTGCCTCGCTTACGTTCAACGGAACCTGTGTTTTCAATTGTTTTTAATTGGCCTATGCATTGCACTTAGCTTCCAATGAAGAGACACCTCAGAAAGCTCCTTTATAATTTTTCTCACACCATAGTTTGTATGCAAATAATGTCGCACACGGAATTCATCTTTGTTTTTGAGATGTCACGAAAATCATTGCGTTAGCTTTTATCTTGGAACACCCTCTATAAAGATAGAATTTAATACTGCCAAATATATCATGTAAGTTAGTTAAAGAATACAAACCAGATAGGAATTTGTAAAAACTCTTAAAATAATGTACTAATGGATATTTCTAAGTTTTAGGTTCAGTGGTGAAAAGAAAAAGAAACGTTTGTCAAAAGCATGAGATGAAGCACCAGAATTCTCTTCTGAAGGGAGAAGGGAAGCGTGCAAAAGTTAGTAGAGAAGCTTGTAAACGAGGAAGGAGTCAAGAAAAGTCGGTCAGAGGAGTCGATCAGATGAAGTTGATTTGGAAAGAGTCACTAGAGTTAAGAGGTGTTTGCCATCAGGAAAGTTCCTCAAAGGAATTCTTCGAGGAAACCAGAAGAAAGTTCTCTCTACTCATATATATATATATAATATATATAGTTTTTTATTAGTTTTGTGTTGTGACTTGAGTAAACAATAATTACTTTTATAACCGTGTTTTAATTTAAATCCGAGAACAGCGTCTTGAATGTGATGTGAAGGTGAAACAAAATCAGGATGATAAAATTTATAAATAAATTGTGATGAGATGAGTGACACAATTATCATGGAGTTGAGTTTGTCTGGTAACAGAGTGGTATCGTTCCAAAGACTAATTGATTTTCTTATAGGAGTTACATAAGACTGGTGCGAAAAATATCAAGAAGTAGATCCGAAGACAAAAGCAGGGCAGTGGTAGACATCCGATAAACCTCATGAACCACTTTTGTATGTGTCGTAGGTGTTTCAGGCAACCGAAACGACCTAACACTTTTACTTACGCTGATAGGCCTAACTGAGCTAGGCATAGAAATAAGCTGGCTAATGCTACCAATTGCATTATAATATCACCCCGAATAAAGTCCTCATTATCATTTCGCAGAAAGACGTGTTTAGATTTTATAGATTAATTGGGGAAAACCCTTCACTCTTCTTCTAGCTTTGCTAACATCTATGTTGCGAATTCCATTCGTTTTTGTTTTTGAACATGAAGCTTGTGATTGAATTTTGTAGGAAAAAAGTTTTAATTCGCTAGAAGTATGCGGTGTATAGATGTTTGTGAAATACCTACTTCTGCTGACAAACGTCAGATTGACTTCTGCGGACTGCGCGCAATAATTTCATAAACCATATTTACATGTTGCACAGTTCTTATGGATTGTCGCCTACCACTATTACCCTTACGTTGATTTTTTACATTTTCTTTTGTTCAAAATTTCTAACAATTGGTGATTTTGTCTTTCTATCGAGTGGATCTCTGCATCCATATTCTCTGCAAAATAATGCAAAACTTCACTTTTTTTACGTGGAGGTCGAAATGCGACAATAAAACCCACACTAATAGACGGAGTTTATTTCCACAACAGTTTCGATGCCCACTGCATCCTCTTCAGGTGAATACAGAAAAGTGAATGAACAAAAGTGAGTAAGGAAACAATCCAGGAAAGGTAAAGAACATTCTAGAAGGCCAGAGACCATTAAGAAATTCACACCTACTGTAGGTTAGATCCCGTTCACCCGACACCGGAAAGGATTTTTTGACCTTCGCATAAATTAAAATTATCTTCTTGTTCTATACATACAGATTCTATTATTTTTCTTTTGACATAATTATTACATTTATAAAGTAACTTACTTGATTCCCAATCTATGGCATGATTATTTTGGCTGGCGTAATAAAAAATTGCATTATTAGTGTTACAACATCTGAAGGCATATTTATGTTCTTTAATACGAGTTTCAGTATTTCTTCCAGTTTCTCCTACATATAAATCCTACATATATCACAATTTTTACAGGAAATGCTGTAGACACCAGCTTTCTCCTATTCTGCAAAGTTATTCATAACCTATTTATTTTTTACAGTAGATGAATATTTGAACGCCAAATCAAACCTAAAATCTTTCGTCAAAGGTTTACACTTTCTAAGCCGGAAATGTAAGGCAAACTCAAATATTGTTTTTGGTTAACTAAACGTTCCCGAGGGAAATAAAAAGATTTCCTGGCTTTAAAATACGCCTTTCTGATAAACCTATCAGATATTTTAAATCCTTAAAAATGTGTCGGTGTCGGGTGAACGGGATCTAACCTAGGTGTGAATTTCTTAATGGTCTCTGGCTTTCTAGAATGTTCGTTACCTTTCCTGGATTGTTTCCTAACTCACTTTTGTTCATTCGTCTTTCTGTATCTATCCGAAGAGGATGCCAGTGGGCATCGAAACTGTTGTGGAAATAAACTCCGTCTATTAGTATGGGTTTTATTGTCACTTCTCTGCAAAAGTTCCTCTGCATCCGCGTCACAGAATTTGTCACACGAATCCACTCAACGATTTTGATTTTCTGTTCCAGTTGGAAACGCGGCATCACTGTTTGTTCCGTATAGGTATATGCGGAATAAAAACCCCAGTCTGTTACCTTTCTGACGAAGAAACTTCAATAATAAAATATATATCCATTATAAAATAACGGGCAAATAATAATAGGAACATATTTCGGGGACATCCTATACAGTATATCAATTCTGGTATATAGTTTAAGTGATGATAATAAAATTAATATGACTGATATACTCATCGATTATTATTATTATTATTATTAAACAAATAGTTACTAAATAATAATAAACTAATAATAATAATAATAATAATAATAATAATAATAATAATTGTTATTATAAAAATATCACAAGTGTTAAAAAAAAAATTTCCTCACACACACACACACACACACACGCACATATGCGGCTCTCTGCATAAGCGAGATACCAACAGTTTTAAATCAATATATCTAAAAAATTTGGTAACCATACCTAATTTGATCTAACCTCACCTTACTGCCGTGAAACCGAGAAGGGCGTAATAAGTGTTTTGGACGCAATTGAGGGCCTCGAACGGTGTTTTCTGTTCAGTCCTTAAATAGTAACGTACTCGCAAATCTAGCCTAACCTAACCTAATCGGGACCAACATACTGTTTTTTGACAGTATGGATATTTCTAGATTTTTATACACATTTTTTAATGTTCCGCAGAATTAAAAGTGTTACTTTGCCAAAAAATTACCCCACTACATTTGTTCTGTGAATTATCAGACACTCGATCTCCCTCATGCCCAATTGCCTACGCGCTCACACACAAAAGAAAAACCTTTAAAAAAATTTCAAAGGACATTTCACACTGTATTTCATATACTGAGCAAATTCCAGTGTGAATTGAATTGAATTGAATTGAATATTCTTTATTATTAATAAAATAAATACAGTACTTTTACAATTTGCACTCATAAGTAATTGTGAAGTTGGACTATTTATTTTATTTAATTTGGCCATTAAGCTTTAGGTTTTGCTGGGTTCTTAATTAAAAATAAAACAGATCGTTATTATTAGTAATACATTATTCATGACTAAGAATTATTAATTTGGGTATGTATTAATCTTAAAGTATTGTTATCGATATAACAAATGCAAAATCATTATCGAAGATATTATACCAATACCATGGTTCGGATTCCACGATAAACTGCAGGTATAAAGTGGAGTGAAATGCTTGACCTTCGTCAGAATGAACAATTCGGCCGGAAGCAAACCAAAGGTTACCCAAAGGTTATATATATGTAAAAATGAACAATGAATAACACTGCCCAACAAAAAAAATATATTTTTCCTGCTGATTTAATTCTAAGACCTGTTTCTGAATAATATTGATGTGCTGATTTCAAAAATCACCTTAGATTTTGTCCATCACATCAGGTTTTCGTGCAATGCAATATGCCTATTTTGGGTGATCCATGAAGGGCGCTTATCAAAATTGGTGATTTTTGAGACCTGTTAACAGCTGTTTTGCTGTTAAAATTTTATCTGTGGATAAGAAAACTGATGAAAGATCCGCAGTTCAGTAACTCAATGACCGAAACGGAGGCAAGAGCTTGGAATGCTTTTGTGGCAGTAGTTAAGAACTTCCTAGGAAACAAAAAGTCTGAAAATTATAAAGATCTTGTAAAGGATTTACTTGTAAACTTTCAGCAGTTGGGTTGCAACATGAGCATTAAAGTTCACTATCTCAACAGTCATCTGGATAAATTTCCAGAAAATCTTGGTGATGTTAGTGAAGAGCAAGGTGAAAGGTTCCACCAAGATATCAAAGTGATGGAAGAACGATACCAAGGAAGATGGGATACCCATATGATGGCTGACTACTGCTGGAGCCTGCAAAGAGATTGTCTTGACATCTCTCATTCTAGGAAGTCCAATAAGAGAAAATTTATCAGCACTGAAAAGTAAGAAAACAAGAAAAAGACAATGTTAAGAAAACTGGTCCCGTGCTTGCTTTAATATGGATTCATTTTTTGCTTATTTAAACACTTTTAATCACTTTATGTGTCAATATTACCATTGTATATTAAAGTTCACTTCCTGCACAATTGTTTACTTTTCCATGCTGATTCTGAGTATGTAAAAACTTATTTTTTGAAAAGAAAAAAATTGGGCATAACCCTGCCAAAACGCGATATCGCCAAAATATCCGTATTTGATTGCTCGAAAACCTGACGTGATAGGCAAAAACTAAGGTGATTTTTGAAATCAGCACACCAAAGTTACCTAAAAACAGGTGTTAGAATTAAATCAGCAAAATTGGTGTTGGGCAGTGTAATTCCTATATAATCAAATATTCATTTTTACATAAGAACTAAAATCGCGTAACGCGAGTTTGGATAAAATTTTTATTTGTTTACTTTCTATTTTTACAGTGTCACAACCATGCTATCTACCATTTGTATGGTTGAGTCGTATCCATGTTTGTGTCATTGGAGGTTCGTTGTGAGAAGCGAATGTCCCTTAATTTCATTCCCTTAAAATACAAACAAGACAATTGACGGTTTAGATCGTTTAACATTTCCATCACAATATTAACCATATCTCCATTTTCCATTTATTATAGAATTTATTATAATTAATTATGGATGTCTTGCATCTAACCCTCATCCCTAAATTTTATTAGATTATGCATGCACATTGAATGTGGTATGATTTGAACCCTTGTTTGTGCTTTATTCATTTACTTAATTCTTCCTCAAATGTACCACTTCCTTAATATTTACTGTATACTCGTATAAGTATATTTATTTAATTAATAGTTTCACTCACTCTTGTACCATGGCTGTAAACCCTTCATTACTGTATCTCTTTAATTCGTTTCTTCTAAGTTCTCCCAATAATGACTTGTACTGTACGTACAAATTAAATAACTATGGCGTATTAATTATGAATTGACGTATGGTATAATTTGAATAACTATGACGTCATAAAGTAGCTTAATTCCCTTCACATTTTCCCGTCATTAATTTCCTTTCATCATATCTCTAGTATACAATGTATGGTAACTTCTTTAACATAATATAAAAACTTTACTCTATACGTCATTATTTATATGTTGTTCATTCATACATCCATGTCCTTTCTTGACCTTTATCTTTTGTTAACTTTATTAATTATTCATTCAGCTACCTATTGTCTACCATTGTCAACCTATTGTGTGACTACCAATATGTATGCAATAGTTTATGCATTCGTACATGTCCCCTAATGATCATGATTACGTACATAGTTACGTACATGTACATACGTCTACATGTATTCTTTTTACTTTTTCTTTTATTTATTTAATTCCTCGCAAGATATTCGTTCATGCTGACGGAAGTGTTCAAATTCTGCTAACCACAGCGGAAGCAAGCTCTTCTCAGATAAAAATCTCCTCTCACTTGCTTCTAATTTATAAAACATTATTATGTGTGTTATGTTATATATATATATATATATATATATATCCGTATGTGCCCATGTACTTTATGTTATACTCCTAACATCCTAATTGTCTATAAATATGAAACACTGTAAAAAAACTACAGTTAACTATTTAATTGTAATTAACTGTAATAATTTAATATGATGTAATTAATGTACTTTAATGAAACTGTAATTGACGATAATAAGTGAATGTGAATTAATTGGTAATTATAATCATAGTTGTAATAAACCAAAATTATAACGTACTCAGTGATGTACTTGGGATTGTACTCAATGTACGATCCGACATTATGTCGCCATTTAGGAATGTACACGGCGATATTATTATTTTTTTATTATTATTTTTTCGTTGGGATAAATTTTGGAGTTGCTTCCTATTTTGCCAAATAATTGGTGACTTGTTCTTTTCAAAATTTCTTAATCATTTTTTTAGATTTAGCTTGATAATGAATCCTGCTTGGATCTTTCAATGTTCGTGTTTTGTATGCATTCTCTCTTCGTTATAAAAGATGAAGTCATGTCTTGCCTTAAACCTTTAATTTTTGCTCATATGCATATCTTAGTATAAAGATGCATAGTTCAATTTCCGTTTCTAATTAACTCGGCGGATCAGGAAAACAGCAGATCTGAAAATACGCGGTTTAAGATAAAAATATGGCTTCCTCTTCCTATATCCTGTTTATCTGTTTAACCATTGTTACAACAAAAAATTTACTTTATTTTTAACTATTGTGCAAAAACTAATACAGCCTTTTCAACATTTAATAATAATGATGTTAGTAGAATCGGGGTATATAAACCCACATAATTTCTTCTATGTTCATTCTGACTTAAACTACGAGGCTGAGCATTACTTGTAACATTTTAGCAGTAAATTACAGTAAGAAAACGTCTTTATCTTCTCCTTCGAACCGTGCTCTCTTCAGAGAACTTACTCATTAAAATCTCCCGATACGTTACAAGAAGAATCAGGGGGAACCCTCAGAGAATTTAATAAGCCTCTCAGAATCCTCCGAGCCCCTAAAGAAGAACTCAGAGAGTAGTATAGAAGAAACTACTGCAAGTAACAGATCCGTTGGTGCCTCCTAACCAGAACCCTCGTCGACTTCGAACCAACCCAGGCCATAGACGGAGGGGTCGGAATGAACAATTCTGCCAGAAGCAAACCAAAGGTTTTATATATATATATACACACTGTATATGATACTTCAGCTATCGATTCATTCTCCGGGAAAAGGGGTCTGAATTTGAACAAGAGCACTAACACAGAGACAAACATTATAAAAACTTTATTCCAGACGTTTCGGCAAACACACCTTCTTTCTTCAGTGGATATATTGTGCCGAAAATAATACAAACAAAAATAAGATTTAACGTTTAACACAAATGAATATTATAAAATTATATGAAGGTACAATTAAATAAAATATTTTTAAAAAAGGAGAGTTTCAATGTATCCATCATAATAAATTTATAAACTTAGGCATTGACTTGTTTCACAATTTAGAACCTGATAAAATCAATTTTCATTACTCAAAATAGGGAAGAGTGTTAATTGTAAAAGTCTGAGATATTTTTAGTCTGCCTCCGTCCCCCCTCCCCGGAAAAAAAATGGAGTTGGTTGTTCTATTAAGGAAAATGACAATTTTTCTATGATTGAAAGGGTTAAACTCCCCTGTACATACTCCCTAAAAATTGGCGTCAATGAGCGTTTTTGCGCATTTTCGGTATATTTGACAGTTTTTTATGTACTGAATACATGTTTGTTTAACTTTAAAACAAGTCCTAATCCTGTGAATGTGCATGAAATTAATTGTCAAGTACATATTTATCTCATGTATTTTACATAAAATATATTATAAGGGGTTCCAAAAAACCTTAGCCCCCCCCATTTGCAGCTTACATGTTTATTTATATCGAAATAGTTTTTAGTGATTATAAAAATATATAAAATTATTTACTTATTGCAGGTATTAAAATTACTCTAGCTGATAAAGTGATAATATAATGGCTTCTCAATTAATTGGTGATTCGGAGAGGCAACGTGTGATAGATCGCATACGAGCAATAACATTTCGGGAAGCTCGTGATGCTGGAGCCACCTTTATAACACGTTCATGGGTTGCCAAAAAGTTGCGAAGAAGTGAGGACTTCGTCAAAAGAAATTGGAATAAAACTTTGGTTGAATGTGAAATGGATACAACCAAATCTGGGCGCCGAAATTTGCCACTCTCTCAGGAAACAAAGGACATCATTGAAAGTGGTACGCGTAAGCGGAAAAACAGCTGTGCTAAACTTTCTAGAGAGATCGAAGTGTTGAGAGGAAAGATCGTTAGTGGTGAGATCATTCGACTGTACCGTCATAGGCAAGGTTTAAAGCCTTGGCATGAACTTCCAAAGCCAAGAAAAACTCAACTTAACATCGATGACAGAATGTGGTTTGCCCATTATCTTGAAGATTGGGATGTGGATGATTTCAAGCATTTAGCTGTCTCCGATGAATTTTTTGCTTACGTAACACGTCGACCTAACTACCAAAATGATCGAGTGTGGGCCACAACACCAGATGAAATCGATGACAATGAGCAGTATCGCGAATTATTAAAAAGTCCAGACTGTGTTGGTGTGTTTGTTTTGTTCACTGCAAAGAAGCTCATGTGGGTGCTGAAGCCAAATGGTCAGAGTTGGGATGGACAGTATTCTATCCCAGCATGTCATTCCTTTTCTAAGAAACCCAAACAATGTTATGGATGTCAATCAGGTCACACTTCTGCACGATAAAGCCCCCTGCTTTAAGGCATTAGCCACTCAACAGCTGTTGCGGAACCATGAGATCGATTTCTTTGGAAATGAAGAATGGCCAGAAAATTCTCCTGACCTGAACGTCTGTGAACACATTGGATCAGTTATAAAGGACAAGGTTGAATGTCTCTTGTTTCAAGAACCTGCAGCAAATCGATTTTCGAAGGATACAATGACGCAACACATTGAAACTGTTTTAGAAAATTTGCGTAACGATCAAGATCTATTCACGTCATTTTTGGCAAGCTACCCAAAGCGAATTCAGGCTGTCTTGGAAGCCAATGGCGGGAACACCAAGTTTTAATTGTTTCTCATTAAATGCAGGATTAAATTCTCTTTTGTATGTTTAGTTTTACTGTACCTCTAATGGTTTAGGCC
The DNA here is from genome assembly GCA_023014485.1 of Bathynomus jamesi. NCBI lineage: Eukaryota > Metazoa > Arthropoda > Malacostraca > Isopoda > Cirolanidae > Bathynomus > Bathynomus jamesi. Next base: position 724,072 of record JAJOZX010001329.1, read on the forward strand.
ATGGGCGGGGGGGGGGGGCTAAGGTTTATTGGAACCCCGTACTTGGAAGATACTATGAAGTTTGAACTTGGTTTGTGTTCGAGGTGGTTATTTTTTTATGCAGGAAGGAGGGGCCAAGGCAAATGCCCGCAAAAGCGCCCCTCCCATAGAAGAAGAAGAGAGCCAAACCCAAGGTCCGGGGTTTTCGAGATGCCTAGACACTCCGCCTTTGAAATATGACAGGTTATAGGAGGAAAGATAGATTGAGGAAGATTGCTCCAGAGTTCACCGGTTGTGTAGATGAAAGACTGAAAATACCGATTGACCCTTGCATTAGATAGTTGGACAGAAAAGGAATGAGAAAGTGTGGAAAGTCTGGTACTGCGTGCTCTCCTGAAAGGAGGAGGCATGAGTGGATGACGAATGCAATGCAACGCTGCAATGTTGCAAATGCGGATCAATGTTGCAAAGGGGAGGGGTGTTACAAGAGATTATGCAACAAAGGGGGAGTTATGCAACAAGGGGGTGGGGGGTTCCCAAACTCCAATGAAGTGGGGAGGGGTTATGCAACAAGTCAATGCTGCAAAACGGAGGTTATGCAACAAGGGGGCAAGGGTTATCCCCCAAGCTGCAATGAAAGGGGGAGGGAGCTTTGGGGGGAGAAGGGAGGATGATCTCCCCCAAAGGGGTAACCTTAACCTAAGAGAGGGAGAGAAAGGAGAAGGCGGAGGGTCTTTGGGGGAGAAGGTGGGATATCCTCATCCCCCAAAGGGAAACCTAACCTAAGCCTTAACCTAAGAAGGAGAAAGGGGGTATTCGCCTGGCTCCAGCCAGACGCATAATGAGCGTCCAGGGGCCCAGCATCTGTTATGTAGAGGGTCGTGAGTTACCAGCTACCACTTATTTATATATGGAGTGGTTACCAGAGGACACTATATATTTATTTATTTATATAAGGAGTGATACCAGATACCACCATTTTAGTTATTTATTTATAGATGAGTTTCCAGAGACTCCTATATAATTTAATTAAATGTAGCGTTACCAGGCTGCACCATTTGCACCATTTATATTATTTATTTATTTCTTAAAGGCAAGAGAGACGTTCTCCTTAATTTACTCGAACTAATTAAAACACATTATTTATTTAATTAACAATAAAAGTAAAATGCCTGCAAAATAACAGTACACACTGTTTATATATAGTTTAACTAACTTCTACGAAAGTGTCTATTTACTTTTGTCATTCCTCTGTGTCTCCTCAATACATTTAACTAAGCGAAAGCTTTACACTGCCTACAGGAGACAGGAAAACGTTGTCCATAAATGCTCGAATTATTACAATACAATTAGACGCAAAACGAATCTCAATATTTAATTTTTTTAGGAATATAATAAATAAGTAAATTACCTAAAGTGTCTATTTACTTTTGTCATTCCTCTGGCACGAGAGAGTTAGAGAGAGAGTGAGGCGTACTTTCTCTTTGATGTGTACGTACGTAAAGTGGAATTCTCGGCTCCTTTTGAATAAAAAAATTTGTGTACATGGCTAAACACACACACACACACACACACACACACACACAAACAAACACACACACACCTTATTCTACTTGCTGATCCTGGATGTTTGGTATTATTTTTATATAACTGTTTTGTATTAGCCCTACGATTTAATTAACATCACACACACACACACATATATAATATATATATATATATATATATATAAAATTTCATGAAATATATAGAAAATAAATATACAATCAAAATAGTTAATTCTATACACAACTTGAACGAAGAATATGGGGATGTTTGTTGTGGGTATGTGTGCACTAAATGCCTAAGATATACACATCTACTGAGAAGTCTATTATTTTTTATAAAGAAATTTCAACTACATCAAAGTAATTGAGGAATCGCAGTTCATTTGTTTTCTTCATACTTTCTTGCTTGTATATTTAATTAAAAATAAAAGAAAAGTGTATGCAATATAATAATTACACAATATATAATATATATATATATACATTCTCATATAATAAAATTTTAACAGTGTCTACATACTTTTGTCAAACCTTTCTTTGAAAGCATTTCTGGACAAAAATGTACATCGCGGTAAACTCGGCACACAAAGAAAGACCTGAATCGCCGCAGGCTACTCCAAAAGATCACAGTTAACACACTTTCGTCTCCAAAACCCGGTTTCGCTTCCTTTGACTCCAAATTTTGTTTCAGTCATCTCAGTTCGCATTAAAGTTATTTTTATATTTAATTTTTCTTTGCGAGTAGTTTGCATAATAATAAAAGGTTTATAGGAACGAAGAATATGGGGATGTTTGTGGTGGGTATGTGTATACTAAAAACCTATAAGAAATACGAACGAAGAATATGGGGATGTTTGTGGTGGGTATGTATACTCTAAAAGCCTATAAGAAATACGAACGAAGAATATGGGGATGTTTGTGGTGGGTATGTGTACACTAAAAACCTATAAGAAATACGAACGAAGAATATGGGGATGTTTGTGGTGGGTATGTATACTCTAAAAGCCTATAAGAAATACGAACGAAGAATATGGGGATGGGATGTTGTTGTGGGTATGTGTGCACTAAATGCCTAAGAGATACACATCTACTGAGAAGTCTATTATTTTTTATAAAGAAATTTCAACGAAATCAAAGTAATTGAGGAATCGCAGTTCATTTGTTTCCTTCGTACTTTCATGTTTGTATATTTGATTAACAATAAGAGGAAAATGCATGCAATATAATAATTACACAATATATATATATATATATATATATATATATATACAGTGTGTCCGTAAAGTCATGGTGGGATTTTAAATAGCTATATTATTGCAACGAAACATGATAATGAGATGAAACAATGCCAAATTGAAGAACAACTCTCAAAGTTGTATCTTGTAGTTAATCTAGGCTAAGCTTAACCTTTATCTCGTAGTTAGTCTAGGCTGTCCACATGCCTATGTTGAACATGAGCGTAATAGACCGAAAGTTAATGTGTGGTGTGCTCTATGCATGAGATCGAGTGATTGGCCCATTTTTCTTCGCGGAACCACTGTGACGTCACACAACTACCTCGCTATGTTGAACATTTTGCAGTACCCCAATTTATTGACAATAATGTCATCTTTCAGCAAGATGGTGCTCCTCCGCACTATGCCAACGTTGTTCGAATTCTTTAATGAAAAATTTCCACAGAGAGGATAGGAAGAGGAGGATGGAAGCCATGGCCTCCACGCTCTCCGGACCTGACACCTTTGGACTTTATTTGTGGGGTTACGTCAAGCAAAGCGTGTACAGTGTACCCATTAGGGATATTCATCACTTGCACGAGCGAATCACGGAAGCTATCGCATCCGTCACTCCTGATGTTCTTGGCGTGGTTGGCTGGAATTGAATCACCGCCTAGATGTCTGCAGGGCTACCAGAGGAGCCCATATCGAACTACGTTAAATAAAGTTATTCTTTTAGAGTTGTTCTCATTTGCCTTTTTTTCATCTCATATGTTTCGTTGCAATAATATAGCTATTTAAAATCCCACCATGACTTTACGGACACACTGTATATGGAATAAAATTTTAACAGTCTACATACTTTTGTCAAACCTTTCTTTGAAAGCATTTCTGGACAAAAATGTACATCGAGGTATTTTGCATAATAATAATAGGTTTATTATTATTATTATTATTATTTATTATTATTACACAGGTATTTGCACAATTTTTTGAAAAGAAAAAGCATCATTTTTCTCTACCTTAATTTCGGATCTTTTTTTATGAGGGTGGGCACTTTTGCGGGCGTTCTGCCTTCGCCCATCTTTCCAATATATATATATATATATATATATATATATATATATATATATACCTTTCTAATGTTCCGTAAAATGATTCCTCATTTTACGAAGATCAAGCTTATCGCCCCTAATCTCGAGTTGGCCTGATGAAGTAGTGAGTTGGCTTCTTTTACTCTCCACCTCACATAGGTACAACCGGCTCATCGGGGATTGTATATACACCAAGCGTCTAATCTTTTGCACTCCATGGATTTTAGTTCCTACCTTTTTCCCTAACGTACCAGTTAAAATTTCTCAGTGTTAAACTTCATACAAAAACCAAGCGACTTCTCCTAAAACTTATTACATCCTTCATGCATTAAAAAAGTTCTACTTACTTTACTGGTCAAGCTTTTCATTCCGCCTTAGACCTACAGTTTAACATGGAATCCGAAACACCAGCAACAAGGCGTCTTAACTACTAGGTCATCCAGGGGACCCATTTGTCTACCAACCAATTGTGTGGAAAGATGATTGTTTACCGCGCGCAGGCGGCCGTCCCTGGGTCTCGAGCACGGATGAACTCTGGAACTATTCTTTTTATTATACTTCATTTTGTACAAAAATGACTAAATCCTTTTGTATCTCTACAAAACCATTCTGCTTGTAGAGATCTTCTAGAGTTCTTATTTTTCTAATGATCTTTGTGTCATCGGATGTTACTGTGCTGTCTCTGGTAATGATCTATGTCAGGATTATGAAGAGTAGCGGCGCTAATTCTGTTTCCTGTGGTACTGAGCTGAGGGGCTCTGATGAAGATATTCCTGTAACGACTTGCCGCCGCTCAAATTGTCCATCTTCCTATCCAAAATGTGGAAAGTTGAGGATCGAATAGTATGACCGCAAATAATAATGCAAAATATTGTCGTGATAGCGAATGCAATGTTGCAAATGTTGATCAATGTTGCAAATGGGTGAGGATATTGCATGAAGGGGTGGGTTCCAAAATGGGAAAAACCGAGAAAAGTATGGGCGCAAATAATATTGCAAATATTGTCATGGTAGAGATTGCAAGTGGCAATTCACTCATTCCCCTTGAGATGTGAGCATTAATTCTACGGAGAGAAAATAAAGACACCATTATTCGACCAATCAGGACGTCCAAAGCGTGGGTCCGTTATATCGGTGTTACGATTGGTACACAAATTTAACATAGCCCCGCCCAGTTACATTGACAATCAATGAGCAAACTTACGAACCGCCTATTAGTCTTTTGGAGATCATGCATATAAAAGTAAACATTTTCAGCTTGGATTCACAGTAGTTATTTTTACCAGTAAATAAACATTCCCTCCGTCATGAATCAAGAACTTTATAGTTTACCGGATTTATATCAAGTTGGAGACACTGCAGCGGTGTCTACAATTAATCTTTTTAACGCAGCTGACCGGGACGGATTATTTCCAACGCAAACCGTTGATGATATTTGCAATGACGCTCCTGTTGCGGTTAATTTATTTAATTCATTATTTCTTTATTTACTTTCCTGTTTCTTCTATTATCGCTTGCCTTCTCTGTGTCCATTTTACGGACGCGGCTGGCGGTTCAGCCATTTTACACCTTCAAACAATGCAAGGGAGAGCGCGGGGGTTAATTTATACGCTTCATTACACTTTACTAACTTTATTTATACCGAAAACACTTAGTTAAACGGGGTAATGCGAGGGGGGAAGTAACGTTAACATTTTAACCAGAGAAAGAGACAAAAGAACATTATAAATTTACAACTACATCTCAACACGCAAAAACACCACGTTACTAAGCTCAAGGCCGCCCGATGACTGCCAGGCATTCCTACCCAGCCTTTAGCCTGTGTTCAGGCGTTGCCAACTCGTATTTTATAATTTTTTGTAAACAAACCATTATTTATCGTAATTACATTTATTAAATATTATTATCTTTATTAATTTCTTATAACCAAATCATTCTAATTTTTAATTAGACATTACTACACTCGCATCACCCCCTTGAAAATAAGTTTTACACTAGGAAAACTTATTAATATCGTTTAACAAATTTATTTATTCATTCAACAGTTATTCATTTTGCAATTTTTTTTAACAAGTTCACAGTTAGGATAGACAAGAAATCATTTCAATGACACATTCCACACATCGATATTTCGTATCATTTTATAAAAATTGAGAAACAAAAGAAACTATAATTTTCACATTTGCCTAAAATAAAATTTCACACTACTAATCAAATTTACAACCTGTAACGAATCTGTAACGTGACAAATAACAGATAATTTTCTTAACAGGCTACAACAAACTTCAAATTCACAATCTATTCCAGCGACTCCTCATCAAAAATCGCCTTACATTCGAAACAAATATTCCTATAGTTATACAGTTACTGTCAGGGCAACATAGAAAGAACGAGAAAACGTTTATATAAAATACTGACCAGAGCGCACATACTATTTTCACGAAACACAAAGCAAAATGGGCAATAATCGCACCCTTTCACTTAAAATTTCATTACATAATAATCAGTACAATAATAGTTGGACGTTGTTTAGATCACAATCCGCACAGTTGACAATGGACTTCTTCAATTTTCAATCGCAGCTCTCCTGCTCACTTCGCTAGAATGCAAGGGATTGCATCACCATGCAACAGGTCAGCACGCATGAGGTTGGTTCTGCTCTCTCTCCAAATGGCGAAAAAAAAAACAAGAGAGACGTCCAATTCTATTAGGATCAGGGGGGGAGATATACTGAAAGTGGAACCACGCACCGGAATTGGACGGAATTTGCAATTTTAGAAGTCGACGAATCAACTCGCCTGTCTCATCTCGACTTTTGTCGGTGAACGCTGCTCTTCCTACGTCCCGCTGAAAGACTCTTACTGGCAATAATCAGACGATCACTTCGCCGTAGGCGGTTTCGCAACGAACCTACTGTATGTCTGTATGTACAGTAAAGCCTTAGACACTCGTTCAAACGCTCGTGGTTTGCCTACCGAGTGCTAAAACACATATTTAGCGAAGCATCGCGCAGCGTGACCAGCTACTGCCCGAAAAATACCAGTAGAGCATCTTCGACTGAAACTGTCCTGTGCTAAATCCCTGCACATTCGGTTCCTCTTCTCTTCCGAAACTGTCCTGCGCCAAGTCCCTGCGCATTCGATTTCTCTTCTCTCTCACTCTTCTCTTCCGAAACTGTCCTGCGCCAAGTCCATGCGCATTCGGTTTCTCTTCTCTCTCTCTCTTTCTCTCTCATCTCATCTCTTCTCTCTCATCGGTGATCGATCACCTATCGGGTCAACTAAACTCAATGGATGGAATTTGGATTCAACTTAGCTGCCTCCAAATCGAGCCTCTTGAAATTTTGACAAAAAATTTATCAAAGTTTATACAGCTACTTATTATCACGTCATATTTAATTTACCGAATTTTCTCGACATTTCACTTCGGAACAATAACTATAATTTGCTTTGGACAAATTCACGGAAAAACTATCATAAATTTTACAGAATTCACAAAAATTACTCATGCCCTAGCTACCAATAAGGTCATTTATGGCAGTTACATCGAAGAAGATAAAAAAAATTATGAAACGCAACGAAACAAAACTGCACAGTAGAAATATAAAAGTGCTCATACTTAGTAACCGTTATTATAATTTAACAAATATTATTATTCAAACTACCTTCAGAAATTACATCGATACATTTAAATACAAAAGACAAAAATGAAACCCAAAAACTTCATGTTATCAATTCTCTGAAAATGCACACATTGATACCACAAAAACGTTACTGGCCATCTAAAAAGCTCCATTTCCGGATGAACACTCGAGCCAATGTTTCAGTTGCAAGAGTAACCCCAAATGAAGTTTAAAAAAAACACATTTTCCAAAACAGAATCATTAAATATAAAAAAAAAATTTAATATTAATATCGAAAAGTTACTTTAATACATATCTCAACACGCAAAAACACGTTACTAAGCTCAAGGCCGCCCGATGACTGCCGGGCATTCCTACCCAGCCTTTAGCCTGTGTTCAGGCGTTGCCATCTCGTATTTTATATTTTTTTTATAAATAAACCATTATTTATCGTAATTACATTTATTAAATATTATTATCTTCTTCATTAATTTCTTATAACCAAAACATTCTAATCTTTAATTAGACATAACTACACTCGCATCAACCCCTTCAAAAAAGCTTTACACTAGGAAAACATTAATATCGTTTAACAAATTTATTTATTCATTCAACAATGAATAATTCACTTTGCAATTTTTTTTTTTACGATCCAACGCAAGGGACTGCCGTAGAAATATAAGTAATTATGTGCCCCTAATTTTATCTTTTGTAACCAATTATTTGCAAATTTGTTATTTATTTAGTGTGCCTGTAATTTGGAGAAAGAGCACTGTTTTGGATTATTTCATCATATATATGGAGGGCTGTAGTAATTCATCTCATCACATTTAAAATGCTTCATTTAAATGGTAGGTATCCGCAATTATAGATTAGTTTGCAATTAATATTATGCTAAAGTCCTGTTTTGATTCGTTGAATTTTTTATAGCAATCCTTTGCAAATTTTAAATAATTTTATAATTTCCAGAATAAATGAAATGTTATTCGGCATTTTCTCTAAAAGGAACTTCTCTGAGCTTTTCGAAGATATCTTCACATTGTAATACTCTTATTATATGTACGGGGCTCCAATAAACTTTACCCACCCCGCCCATGGCCTAAACCATTAGAGGCACAGTAAAATTAAACATACCTTACAAAAGAGATTTTAAGCCTGCATTTAATGAGAAACAATTAAAATTTGGTGTTCCCGCCATTGGCTTCCAAGACAGCCTGAATTCGCTTTGGGTAGCTTGCCAAAAGTGACGTGAATAGATCTTCATCGTTACGCAAATTTGCTAAAACAATTTCAATGTGTTGCGTCATTTTATTCCAGTTTTATTCCAATTTCTTTTGACGAAGTCCTCACTTCTTCGCAATTTTTTGGCAACCCATGAACGTGTTATAAAGGTGGCTCCAGCATCACGAGCTTCCCAAAGTGTTATTGCTCGTATGCGATCTATCACACGTTGCCTCTCCGAATCACCAATTAATTGAGAAGTCATTATATTATCACTTTATCAGCTAGAGTAATTTTAATACCTGCAATAAATAAAGAATTTTATATATTTTTATAATCACTAAAAACTATTTCGATATAAGTAAACATGGAAGCTGCAAATGGGGGGCTAAGGTTTTTTGGAACCCCTTATACTCTGCATATGTTTTAAGCAATTGGGTTTTTATTAAAAAACATTCAGTATGAACTAATTAATTATTCTTTCTCCGTTAAGGTCCGATGAGGATTTGACTCTTTTTATAAAATCTTTCTTTTCGAAGAAACGCATGTCGTGGACCTGAATATGGAGGAAGAAGATTTACCGACCAGTCAACCCAGCGATTGTGACATCATTAACGAAATAATGTAAGTTTTTTCTTGTTTCGATCTTTTTTTTCGGGTAAGAAGACAAATTTTGCCCCGTTATGCGCAAGAATATACATAGTCATTGTTTTCAACTTGTCCGCTAACTTGACAATATAGGACACAAAGAGTTTCACGGGACTGTCGTGTGCAGTCGTTTTAAAAACGTTTGTCCGTTTACCACATTTGTGACACTCATCACACTCGACCTCCATGCACTCATCACAGATACTCTGGCTTACAAGTAGATGTGGAATGATGTCTTTGGTATCAGCGTTCGTGTATGTTTCTATATAGTAGTACACAGTTATACAAGGGTGAGTTTTAGGCTTAGCGTCTTTCATATAACATACATGCTTTACTCCAACCGCCTTATATTTTTCATGGCATGTAGAACAGTGAATTTCATCACATTTATGCTTGAAATTCCCCCAATTATCCATCATATGAAACATACCACATTCACAGATTTTCTTTTTCCTGCACGTGCCAATTGACTTATGGAGCTCAAAACAGTTATTATTGAAAAATGTGCGTCTGCTTACATCACAATCCCTCTTCTCAGCTTCAACCAAACGGCTTTCACATTTGGAATTTTTACACTGCGTACATACCATGTGGCAATCTTTACAATGTTTCACTATATCATCCGCAAACTCGAGACACCCCTTACACAAATCATGATGCCGTCCATATTTTCGACTTTTATCATAACTCACGTAAAGGTCCCTTATGTTACGGATGGGGAGATACGTTGTTCCTGACAATCCTAAAATAAGTAGGGGGTCTTGTACGATCTCTCACACAGCTTTTAAAAACATACACAGTCCTTCGACGATCATCCATTCCAAATACAACAATACGAACATTCATTTCTTGTTCTACCCTTCTCAGCTCTTCAGGACCCATATTAGAGTCAAACTCAAGTTTACAGTCTACAGCTAGTTTACGGGCACGCTCCACTACCGTAGGCAACCAAATGTTTTTGACTCGTGTATTTAGTACAGTAAACATACGAGCTAACACTACAGCTATAAAGCCGCAACCACGATCGGCGTTTATATGCCGTCTATAAATAGCCTGAGAATTGAAGTTAAGCGTATAAGGTGTGGCACTATGGCCCGCAACACGGAATATACGGCCAATATTTATCGTGAAGTTGTCCAAATTGAAGGCTATACTACTTTGAGAGGCCTGCATTATACGACCTAAGATATACTCTATATCTACAGCTGCCAAGCGTCTGAATGTTATTACTACCCAAAAATCATCTACATCCCCGTCATCTGACCCGAACCCAAAGTACAGCCGCGTTCTGACTTCACGTTCGTCGCGGTTCTGAAGGGCAAACTCTACAATACGTTCAACTATGCATCGCAGTCCGTGTTCAACACCATTGCTATACATGGATCTAGGATCAACCCGGACTATATACCGATTTCTAGTCAGGGCTGTGGTGGGGGTAGCGGTGCACACCAACTCGAATGTTATATCATCCTCTACAGAACGAGAAGTTGCTGCTGCTGCTGTGGAGGATGTACCCGAAATTGAACAGGAATAAGGGGGTAAATTTGAGGAAGGTACTATTGTGCGGGTTGTGCCGTAAGACGTAAATGGTTGGGCGTAAGAGGTAGAGGGTTGAGGCTCTATTACTGGGGTCTAACAACCGGCGCAATCCTGGTACGCTTTATACCTGACGTGGAGGACTCTTCATCATGCCTCCGCTTTGAATTGTTGCATGCTACAGGTATCGCTGGTGTGGGCTTGTAAGCGGGGTTGGAGTCTGTGATCACAACTACACTCTCGTCGGGGTCATCTGTAATATCGATAATGGGGTGCTGTACCTCATCGTCATTCATGGTTCTGTGGGAGAAGAGAAAAACAAGACTGTTGAATATAAGGAACATCACTCAAATATTTATTATATTTTGCAAATGACCGTGACGTCTTAGAAATGGATTCTGTAGAAAAATTCGGGTCCAAGAGCCCATCCATATGTATTATATCTGGCCCTACGGGATGTGGTAAAACTGTGTTTATGCATAAAATCATTAAAGAAAAGGGAGAGAGATGTTCTCAAAATTTGTACATAAAGTTATATGGTGCTATTCCACGTATCAATCAGTGTTCAGTGAGTACCAAGATGATATTTTGTTCCACAAAAGCGTATATGACGTTAATTCGTTAAAGGGAAATGAGCATACAGTCATTGTAATTGACGATCTCATGTTGGAGATGGATAAAACGTTTGCCGAGACATTTACAGTATTCTCCCACCATCTTAACATAAACGTGTTCTTCATCAATCAGAATCTATTTTTCAAAAATAGATACATGCGCGATGTGTCGTGAAATACACAATATCTAGTCTTATTCGCGCAACGTAGAGATGTATCACAAATTGGGGTATTAGCCAATCACATGTTCCCGAATCAGCGTAAGGAGTTTTTGGAAGTTTATAAAGAAGCTACAAGTCAGCGTTACGGATATTTGCTTTGTGACCTTCATCCGCGAAACACGTTTAGGGTGCTTCTAAGAACGAATATATTTCCAAACGAGCATGAAACGGTGTATATTCCAGAATGACAAAGAGGCTAAAGAAATACCATGAATTATCAAAAATCTATCATCGACTGCCCCGGGTAATGCAACAGATGTTTGCTAAAATTATCGACTCCGACTTTTTAAAATGCATCTGTGAAATCTGTCTTAACGTTATAAATGCAATGTATCAATGAAACCACCTCAGAAGGCTCGCCTACGCCGTTACAAGAACATAATACGTGCATTCGCTCGTAAAAGTCAAACTTAGGGAAGAAAAACGAATTATTGTGCAAAGAGGAGTGTCATTCCTCCCCATCTTATTTTCAGTTTTGGCCCCTTTACTTACTAGATTAATATAATGAAGAAAGTGGTAGTGATTCCACACGAGGTGTATGCTTCACTGCAAAGTTCAAAGAATCCAGACACGGTTCAAGAACCCCGTAAAAGCAGGCTTAAAAGAATTGAAAGCGAATTGTTAGCACTATTAAGCAGTGAAAAAACACATGATGAGAAAAGAATCTTATACCAACAAGCTCTGCAGAAATTTCTTCACGAGTACGAAAATTATAAGAATCAGACAGAAATCCCTGTGTTTATTAGGCACAGCACGGACAACGATGGGCATGGTTACATAGGGCCTGTGTCCAACGATAGAGCTGACCAACCAAAGATTAACGGATCGGCCCCACAATATATCGAGCATGCATTAAAAAGCACCCTCCCACATACATTGAGGAATAAAGGTTTAAGTCTTTATAATCTATTGAAAGAGGATCTCAACATACAATGGACCGATACAGGTGAGATCATTGTGGAAGGAGCAAAGGTACAGGGATCGAATATCGTAGACATTGTCCATGATCTGGTGAGAAAGTGTGATAGGCCCTCACCATCAGGATGGAAGCATATTAAAGCAAGACTACAACAGATAAATATCCTCAAATCAATGATAGGAAATCTGAAAAGGTTAAAAGACTTGGAACATGCATCGTAAGTGCCACAATTAAAAACGCCATCACCCCATGCGGTAACACCTCTGAAGAGGAGAAAAAAGAGGTTAAACAACGGTCAGCCCTACCCACGTGCTTCTAAAATACGCAAATGGCTAACATATTAAGAAGACGCTATTATGACATTTCTAGTCCAGCCTCCTACGGAGGCGTAGATAGACTGCACGGAAGTGTTTACAATGATGGAGTACGGAAAAAAGATGTTGAGAGGTTTTTGCGGGAGCAGGACGCTTATACACTCCATAAGCCGGCGAGAAAATGGTTTAAAACAGCAAAGAGAACAGCGACATCGATTGACTCTCTTTGGCAAGCAGATTTAACAGACATGCAAAGATATTCAGTGTATAACGATGGTTACCGCTACATCCTATTCATAATATATGTATTCTCTAGATATCTGTGGCTAATTACTCTGAAAAATAAATCGCCTGAAACAGTTGCTAAAGCTACCAAAACGTTGATGTTGAAAGAAAACAGGGTTCTTGGCTATTTTTGTATGGATATGGGGAAAGAATTTATAGGACGAGTTTTTCAGAACATGTTGACCGAGTTGACCGAGTTTAATATCAGCTACTACACTAGCAATTCTATACATTAGGCCTCTTTAGCTGAAAGAGTTCAACGTACCATAAAGGAAAGCATGCACCGCTATTTTACACATAAAAACACATACAGATATGAAAATGAAAATGAAAATGAAAAGGTTTATTGGCAGACTATAGTCCATATGACAAATATTATTAATACAATGACAGTTCATATATTAAGGATAGAAATATATACAATTGAATAGAAATAATAATGTAATGTCGAAGTTAAGTGGAGCCTCAGACAGACGTTTTCGCACCAAGGAGTTCATAGCTTAGAGGATAATGGCAGGACTCATGGATAGCTTGGATGATCGGGTTGGTTGATTTTTTAATTCTTTGCATTAGACTGTGTTGAGCACGTCTTATTTCCTCCGGGAAGCTCGGGACATTGCGGATAGCAAACATTTGCTGCGAAGCTGAGCATCTCGGGGGTAATTTATGTAAGAGTTTAAAAGACCTGTTGTACAGCAAATTTAGAGTTCTGCCAGAACCTTTCTTATAATTCACCCACAGTTGCTGTCCGTGTATATTACTGCAGAAAGTACGAAAGAGAGTGTCTTTAGCTTCACTTGTACAGAATCGAAAGTTCCTTATGGTCATATTCGCTTTAGCACACAAGCTTCGAGATTGTTTTCTTATATCCGAGTCAACACTCAAGGAGCTGGTAATAGTTTGACCCAACTAACTTACTTAAACTATTGTACAGTACTTCCTCAATTACTTCACCATTCATTTTAAACCTTATATCAGCTGGCTGATTACAACTTTTAGGATGAAATTGCATAACCTTAGTTTTTGTAACATTAAAAAGAATATCACGTTTCTGCGAATACACTTTGCAAACTTTTAGTAGCCGACCCAGACCTTTAACAGAGGGACTTATTAACACCATATCATCGGCATAAACTAAGTTATTTATCCTTGTGTTATCTATACAACATCCCACCGTTGCCTCATTAAATGAAGCAATTAATCCGTCAATATACACATTAAACAGCATAGGGGAGAGCAAGGAGCCTTGTCTCACCCCGCAAGAGGAGCCAAAACACTCGGATAGTACATTGCCCCACCTAACAGTGAAAGATTGGTGGGAATACCAAAATTTCAATAAATTTAATATGTATATTGGAACCTTCCTGTCTTCTAGTTTTGCAATAAAATATTGTGGTTCACCTATCATATGCCTTACTTATATGGAAACAGCTATAAAGTTGAATTACTGTCAATGTATTTAGATATTGTTTCTTTAAGTACATAGATACACAGGTCAGTTGAGTGGGACCTTTTAAAGCCAAACTGATTAGATGTCCATAGGAAATCATTTAATCGGAGTAACAAGAGTTTTTCTAGTAGTTTCGAGAAGCAGGAAGCGACAGCAATAGGCCTGTAATTATTGCTGAACAGAATGTCTCCGTACTTATTTTTGACCAGGGGCAAGATATATACCCTCATGAAATCTGCAGGGATATAACTATGAGCAAGCATGGCTGATAGGAGCAATGATATATGCAGACATACTACGTCATTTGCATATTTTAAGTGCTCATTCGATAAGTCATCTACCCCTGACGCAGAACCAGTCTTTAACTCTTTAATTAACCTCTTTACTTCAGAAAATGATATCAAAGTATTTTCCCTTGTCCCTCCCACAATCGTTTCGCTGCAATCTATCTTAGGATTATCCCTACTCACACTGTTAAGAATGTTACAATAGTGGTTTTTCCACAGCTTTGCAATGTCATCCTCCCCCGACACCCCATCGATTGTCGGAGGGAGGACATTTTTGACAACCGTTTGATTCTTAAATTTCCAAAATTTGTTATTATCGTTATTTATGCGAGCTTCACAGGCTTTTGATGCTCGAATAGACTCTTCTTCCTGTTTACATCGCCTTATGGCCGCCTTATACTGACCCCGACTTCTACACATATTCATGTATACTGGTCCTAATCTGGGTCTACCATGAAAGCACCACAAATCATAGGCGTCTTTCGATTCCCTCTTCAGGGGGGCAATAAAATCATTCCATCCAGGAATAATCTTAGTATGATAGTTGTAAGATTTAATCAGGGGGCTTCCTGCTTCTCTTAACAGGGATATTATCTTACTATAATACCTAGCTATGAGTTTACAGTGAGAATCATTTGAGCAAGGATTATTTGAGGCAAGGTGCAAAATTTCTAAATTATTAAAGAGGTGACTTGTTCTGTCTTTGTATTCTATTCTCTGCTGCATCTTAACATTGGACCAATCGACGCGATTATTCTTACCTATTGAGTTCTTGTTAAGTCGTGTTGCGCATAAATTGGTAACGTTAATTAATATTTCTAATGGTCTATGATCAGAAAGAAGGAAATCATGCAGAATATGAACTCTAACAATTCGATCCTTTAGATTATTACTAGTGAGACAATGATCAATCCACCTGGTAGTACCACTCATATTACTAACGTATGTAAAATTACCACTGGGTACCCCTAATACATCTACATCACTTATACTTAAATTGGCCGACTCGCACATGTTACCCAATTCTACAAAGAATTCCGAGTTCACATGTGCGTTAAAGTCCCCCATTATTATACTCTGAGAATATTTGGGATTATTTGATAATGACTTAATTTTGTACAGCAAATCAATGTATTCATCTAGATTACTGCCGTTGTTGTATTGTAAATAGCAGTTTACAATTAATGTGCAAACATTATTCACTTGTAATTCAATGCCTAACAACCTTACATTATCGCTTGTTAAAAATTTTATGTTTTGACAAATTTTTCCTTAATAAGAAAGCAACACCACCAAAAGGCCTACCGTACATTAATTCATCTGACAAGTCTACTGCTGATGACGCATGGTACATAAAGTCATCATGGATGGTAAAGAGGAATTTTAGCTCTTGCTTAGGTAGCCAGTGCTCCTGCAGGAGTATCAAATCTGCACTGTCGCAGATTTTATGAACATCTACAGTTGAATTCCTCACTGACCTTACATTATATGTGACTATTTTCAGCAAGTTATCCGCCATGATTGATAGAGAATTTATTATTAGTAAGATTATTATTACTATGCACAGTACAACTTTCAGGCATTACCGTTAGGGCGCCTATTATTATTATTATTATTATTATTATTTATTATTATTATTATTATTATTTTGCCACTTATCAAATCTCCAGGAAAAGTGAATAAACTCCTTAAGAATAATACCGTCTGGCCATTGACTCATATTATACGGGTTGAAATGCACATTTACACCTTTAATTATTACTTTAAATGAGTTATAATACGGAGATTTCGTGTTTAGTTTATTAACTATCAATATACTGTGTTCACCAATGATTTCTTCCATCATGTGTCGAATATCGCTTGCCTCGTTCGAGAGCTGAATTCGCGACACAAAGATAGTGAGATTCCCCATCGGTGGCCTCGCCGCGGAGACCGGTTGAGGAAACCTTCGGGAAGGGCGCCTGTTAACAGTTACCCACCCGTCCTCCTCCCTCGATCTCCCTGAGGCAGGGTTCGCCTGCCTGGGGGATGGGTGGCACAACCTTTGGGGGATAGGAGGCCCCTCCCTTACTCTGTGGCTTGGTGAGGTATTTATAACCTGATGGCCGCGCGTGCCCCTCCTTCTTCGGTGGGAGGGAGGGAACTGCGCACCGAGCGAGGCGCAATCGAGCACCTCTCCTCTGCAGTGGGAGGCAGGGAAGAGGGCAATGATGCCTCGTCTCTCGGCATTAGACCGTCCCTGTTCCTCATTGTGAAATCGGGAGCAGGGGTCCTTTCCTGAACGGGAAGGGGTTTGACCGCTACCCCTGCATGCTGCGTTTCCACCCCACCTTCAAGGGGGGAGTTGAAGTCGAGGATTTCGTTTCCCTCGCTGCCCGACGCGCTTCTTGGAGATCTGTCTTGCTGAACTACTTCGGAGTAACTGGGCTTTGGGAGGAGCGTCTCTTTCAACGCATCTAACTCTGACCGGAATTGTTCTAGCGATATCGCGTTTTTCTGATTTGACACCACGTGTTGGTGTTTCAGTTCAAATATCGACTTTTGTACCTCATTATACTGTTTGATATATAGACATTCTGGAATTATTGGCCTCATCGTGAAATAAATTCGCGAAGGGATTTGAGCAAGGATGGACACGTGAGATTTTTTAAGTTAGGACTATGAGACCTAAAGGCAAGATAATGTATTACGTTGAAGATTTGAATGGGAAAGAAATCGCAGGAGGTTTTTACCGCGAGGAGTTGCAGAAAGTGACATTTAATTTAGGAAAAAATGTGTTTAAAATTGAAAAAATTTTGAGAAGCAAAGGTTCAAAAGAGAGAAAAATGTACCTGGTGAAATGGCTACGGTACCCAGAAAGCTTCAACACCTATATAAAAAGCTGGTGCAATAATGAAGCTTAACTAGTATACAACATGGCGCCCAACCATTTCTATGTCAGACTACCGTCCTCCTCGTCCCTGTCTGTACATCCTAACAACACCCTGGCCAACTTTGTAACAGAACTCCATGGACCAATTGTATTGGGTCGTGATTCGTATGAGGTGGAGATATGCGAGAAATTCAGCTCAACACCCTCTTTATAAATATTGATTATAAAGATCCCGTTTTTACAATTCTTAGAGACCTTAATGAGTGTGAAAAAGCAGGGGTAACTCGTGATGAAACTATACGTATCGCCTGGGCTAGGGATACATGGTATTACAGTACAATAGTAATACTAGATCCGGGGCGTTATGGTGCGGCTGAGGATGTTGTGAGAGACTTAAACGTAAGTTTAAAAAACTCAAATCTTACGGCTGATTATAGTATACGAAATCGGAAACAAAGAAGACCCTGCACATACTCTAATCCTAAAATCAAAGGCTAACAGAAATATTTAAGACAAGGGGCTGTTCAAAATTATAACCAAGGGGCGATATCGATCAGCCTTCCAAAGAGATAACTCACGAGGTACAACATGACTTGTCCAGCCTAATGTATCAGATGAAATTGGAGAAATTGGTTGCTGGCTATACACCCCAACTCGTACTATATTTACAGCAAAATAGTGGAGCACCAGTTTGTCGGGAATACCCAGGCACGCCTGCTACGCATTGCTCACATTCCCAACGATAGAGGGAAGACCTTGAGTATTACATATGATAGGCGCCATTATGTGAATGTCGCGACTAATCTAGTAAACAATATCTCAATATAAGAAGAACTATTGATGGAAAATATTTTCCATTCGGTGATGGGAGCTTAACAGTGAAGCTGCACTTTCGACGCACTGAGTTATAATGGACAGAAAGCCTTTCACAGTCTATCGAGGTGTGAGATAAGAGCGTGGTAGTGGACTTGGATCCATTCTTTCAACCATACTAAGTACGGCTGTTCCCTTGCTGAAGAGGGCTAGATACCTCGGGAGAAAAGCGCTACAATCAGGTCTTAACACTGCAGAAGACATATTGGCTGGGGCTAAACCTAAAGAAGCTCTAAAAAAAACACTTAAAGCGTACACGGGACGAAATCGTCAAATATGCAAAGATAAAAATGCGTGGTGGTGGGAAGAAAAAGAGGGCTGTCCGGAAGAAGGGATTACCACCACGTGGCAGTAAACATAAAAGGATAAAAAAAGAAGTGTTCTAAGTGAATGAGACCTATGGGTGACCATTTTTTTGACTGATATAAGCTAAGGACAGTGACCTCATGAATCATAGTTTGTTTACTACTGGTGGCACTATTTCTAACTCGTCATGGCACGCTTCATCCTTCCGTGTAGTTCACAATGTTGTAAATCGGAGCTGTCCCTCTTTGACATGCCCCCAACTCAAGTTTGTTTTGAGCACAGTGACTTTATTACAATTAACCCTTTAAACACAATTAGTTTCCGGAGTGCTCCAATAGAATTCGTGATACCCAGCTTAGGCCCTTACTTTTTTGACTCAAGCTCTGTCCACATGTACGGTAAACTAAGTATAGCCCATTCTGATGGAACGGACTGCGATGAAAAATATGCTGTATACCCTGAAACAAACTTTCTACACTCCATGTTCAACCAGTGGGACGTATATTTAAATCAGGTCAACATATCGGCAGGAAAGGGGTACTATCATGTACGATCCTATCTGGAAAATGTGCTGAACTTTTCCAAAGAAGTGAAGGATACCTTTTTAAGTGCCGAGGGTTATTATCAAGCTAAAGACGAAAGTAGTATAAAGGACAAATTTTTAATTCTAAAAAGAAGATATGTGAGTGTTTTGGACGCCTGCATACAGACTTCACATTCCAGAAGTTGCTTGTGAATGGGATGGATATGAAAATAAAGCTCACCCGCACGAATCCTGGGATCTGTTTAAATCTGGATGCTGATCAAGAAGAGGGAGCAAAACCCGTTGTGATTCACATTATGGAGACGGCGTACGGCGAGTGAAATTAAGTTTGCCTAAACAAATAGAAATTGAGAAAAATTTACTACATGCCACAGTAAAATACCCAATTAACAGAGTAAACATCGAACTATACACGGGGCCAGCAGGGTTGGCATCGAAACAGATAGAAAACATCGCCCTGGGAAATCTACCAAAAAGGATATTAATTGGAATGCAGGAACACAATTCGGTGAATGGAAAATATAAAAAGAATGCCTTTAAATTCGAGAATTTCGGCCTTAAGAATATAACTCTATACGTCAATAGCTTTGCGTTGGGGGGAACATTAGATACAGATTATTCATCAGACGCTGTGTTCCCGCTTTGCGCGAGAGCATATATTAATCTGGCCCATACTGCAGGTGATTGTGATGAGCTCTGGATTGGGGTAACGCAGAAAGAATTCATCGATCAATTTAACCTTTATCAGTTTGACATCACCCCTGACTTATCTGCTAGTGTAAATACACCCTTCAGTCCACAACAGAGTGTAAACATCTCAGTCAGATTGGAATTCGCCAAGCCGATAGACGCGCCTATTAGTGTATTAGTATACCTCGAGTCACAAGCCCTAATGGAAGTAGACAGATTTAGGGGTGTTGTCACTGACTTTTAAAATGGACACGAAAACACTTCAGAGAGTAATGAATAATGAACAAATCACAAGTTCCAAATTTATCCGTGTGTTTACGAAGAATGAAACATTGAAATTGCCAACTACGAGAGATTGCAGTAGTCCTATTGAGAACACAGATGTTATTGGTAGTGAAGGGATTCATTGGTGTCCAATCTATTTTAAAAATAGGGACCTCATGTACTCTTTTGATTCACTCGGTACTCAACCCTGGAGTGACCTTGTTGTTGTAAAATTTCTTGAGCAGATGCACATCCCCGAAGTTGTATGGAATCCCTTCCCTCTACAAGGATATATTAGTATTGCTTGTGGGATGTACTGTCTTTCATTTCTCCTGCATATGTCACTTGGTAAGGAATTTAGAAATTTTTTAAAATTAGTCGACCCGTGTCACACTCAACGAACCAACGAAATTGTATGCAGACAGATAAAAAGCTGTTTCCCGATTGTGCGCACTCGTTGTATAGTATGATGTTTGGTTCGTGTGTATATATATATTTGTATCCAATAATTTTAGTTTGTATATTCCGTAGCTTATTTAAGACGGTTATTGTACTAAAAACATGATTTCTTTCATTTAATAAATTGATCAAAATACATTGTCTTCTTACCCGAAAAAAAAATCGAAACATAAGAAAAACTTACATTATTTCTTTAATGATGTCACAATCGCTGGGTTGTCTGCTCGGTAAATCTTCTTCCTCCACATTCAGGTCCAGGATATGCATTTTTTCGAAACAAAAGATTGTATAACACGAGTCAAATCCTCATCGGATCTTAAAGGAGAAACAATAATTAATTAGTTCATACTGAATGTTTTTTAATAAAAACCCAATTGCATAAAACATATGCAGAGTATACATATAATAATATTACAATTTGAAGATATCTTTGAAAAGCTCAGAGAAGTTCCTTTAAGAGAAAATGCCGAATAACATTTCATTTATTATGGAAACTATAAAATTATTTAAAATTTACAAAGGATTGCTATAAAAAATTCAACGAATCGAAACAGGACTTTAGCATAATATTAATTGCAAACTAATCTATAATTGCGGATACCTACCATTTAAATGAAGCTTTTTAAATATGATGAGATGAATTAGCACATTTCTTTAATGATGTCACAATCGCTGGGTTGTCTGCTCGGTAAATCTTCTTCCTCCACATTCAGGTCCAGGATATGCATTTTTTCGAAACAAAAGATTGTATAACACGAGTCAAATCCTCATCGGATCTTAAAGGAGAAACAATAATTAATTAGTTCATACTGAATGTTTTTTAATAAAAACCCAATTGCATAAAACATATGCAGAGTATACATATAATAATATTACAATTTGAAGATATCTTTGAAAAGCTCAGAGAAGTTCCTTTAAGAGAAAATGCCGAATAACATTTCATTTATTATGGAAACTATAAAATTATTTAAAATTTACAAAGGATTGCTATAAAAAATTCAACGAATCAAAACAGGACTTTAGCATAATATTAATTGCAAACTAATCTATAATTGCGGATACCTACCATTTAAATGAAGCTTTTTAAATATGATGAGATGAATTACCACAGCCCTCCATATATATGATGAAATAATCCAAAACAGTGCTCTTTCTCCAAATTACAGGCACACTAAATAAATAACAAGTTCTCAAATAATTAGTTACAAAAGATAAAATTAGGGGCACATAATTACTTATATTTCTACGGCAATCCCTTGCATCGGATCGTAAGGAGTGTCATTGTAAACATCATCAACGGTTTGCGTTGGAAATAATCCGTCTCGGTCACTGCATTAAAAAGATTAATTGTAGACACCGCTGCAGTGTCTCCAACTTGATATAAATCCTGTAAACTATAAAGTTCTTGATTCATGACGGAGGGAATATTTATTCACTGGTGAAAATAACTACTGTGAATCCAAGCTGAAAATGTTTACTTTTATATGCATGATCTCCAAAAGACTAATAAGCGGTTCGTAAGTTTGCTGATTGGTTGTCAATGTAACTGGGCGGGGCTATGTTAAATTTGTGTACCAATCGTTACACCGATATAACGGACCCACGCTTTGGACGTCCTGATTGGCCGAATAATGGTGTCTTTATCTTCTCTCCGTAGAATTAATGCTCACATCTCAAGGGGTATGAGTGAAATGCCACTTGCAATCTTTACCGTGACAATATTTGCAATATTATTTGCGCCCATACTTTTCTCGGTTTTTCCCATTTTGGAACCCACCCCTTCATGCAATATCCCTCACCCATTTGCAACACTGATCAACATTTGCAACATTGCATTCACTATCACGACAATATTTTGCATTATTATTTGCGGTCATACTATTCGATCCTCAACTTTCCACATTTTGGATAGGAAGATGGACAATTTGAGCGGCGGCAAGTCGTTACAGGAATATCTTCATCAGAGCTCCTCAGCTCAGTACCACAGGAAACAGAATTAGCGCCGCTACTCTTCATAATCCTGACATAGATCATTACCAGAGACAGCACAGTAACATCCGATGAAACAAAGATCATTAGAAAAATAAGAACTCTAGAAGATCTCTACAAGCAGAATGTTTTTGTAGAGATACAACAGGATTTAGTCATTTTTGTACAAAATGAAGTATAATAAAAAGAATAGTTTCAGAGTTCATCCGGGCACGAGACCCGGTGACGGCCGCCGGCGCGCGGTAAACGATCATCCTTCCACACAATTGATTGGTAGACAAATGGGTCCCCTGGATGACCTAGTGGTTAAAACGCTGTGTTGCTGGTGTTTCGGATTCCTTGTTAAACTGTAGGTCTAAGGCGGAGTGAAAAGCTTGACCTTCGTCAGAATGAACAATGCTAATCGATGGTTGCCAATAAAGTAAGTAGAACTTTTTTAATGCATGAAGGATAGGACAGGGGATAATAATGTAATAAGTTTTAGGAAAAGTCGCTTGGTTTTTATATGAAGTTTAACACTGAGAAATTTCAACTGTTACGGTAGGGAAAAAGGTAGGAACTAAAATCCATGGAGTGCAAAAGAAGATTAGACGCTTAGTGTATATACAATCCCCGATGAGCCGGGTGTACCTATGTGAGGTGGAGAGTAAAAGGAGCCAACTCACTACTTAATCAGGCCAACTCGAGAGGAGGGGCGATAAGCTTGATCTTCGTAACATGA
Organism: Bathynomus jamesi; assembly: GCA_023014485.1. NCBI lineage: Eukaryota > Metazoa > Arthropoda > Malacostraca > Isopoda > Cirolanidae > Bathynomus > Bathynomus jamesi. Next base: position 747,741 of record JAJOZX010001329.1, read on the forward strand.
GGAATCATTGTAAAGAACATTTGAAAGATATATATATATATATATATATATGATACACACAGACCGTGCATGGAATAAGAAACTCTTCTAGGAAAATTGAATCCACTATAGTCCGAATAAGTAATGGTAAATGACAAAGTAATGGTAAATGACAAAGTAATGGTAAATGACAATATATACACTGCGTTCCAAATTATTAAGCAGATTGCATTTTCTCCAGTGTTTTCAAAAGTTTTTCACCGATTTCAATGAAATTTATAGCAAATAATTACTATATATAGAAGCACTGATGGTATTCATTTCGCTAAAATATTTTGATAATTAAAATAATTATCTCTTTTTATTGAAAAATATGTAAAATATGATGTTCCGAATTATTAAGCAAGTATTCTATTGACAGATCTAAATGGTGAAAATGGGTAAGAAGAAGGATTTAACACCAACTGAGAAAAGAAAAATAGTCAAGTTACTCTCTGAAAATATAAAATCTATTGAAATTGCGAAGCAGCTTGGCAGGGCTTATCGAACTGTAAACAAGTTTGTAGCGGAGGGTACCAAACTGAGGCAGCGAAGTGATAAAGGAGCTATAATAAAAGTGACAAGGCGGCAGATATCTGTAATCAAGCGCAAAGTTGCATAGCATCCATTGTCCTCAAGTAAAGAGGTTTTTGAGCAGACTAGCATACATAATGTACCAAGAACATCTCGATGTGGAATCTCCAAACAATTGGCAAGACGTGTAAAGCTACAATTCAACAACCATTAACACCCAGGCACAAGAAGCAGCGTGTTGAATGTGCGCGTCAGTTCTGAAAACAGATTTTAATACTGTATTGTTCACCGATGAAAGAAAAGCAACCCTTGAGGGACTTGATGTTTGGTCAAGCAGAGGGATTGCTGAGAGCCAATTTCTACCATCGAGATTAAGACGCCAACAAGGTGGAGGTGGTGTCATGTTTTGGGCAGGATTGATAGGCAATGAAGTAGCTGTCCCATACAGAGTGCCTGATGGTGTAAAAATGAATGACCAGTAGGGTGTGTCAATTTTGTCAACTTTTTTCAAATCAATTTTGGTAGTGAAAATATAGTGTCTTTTCATGTCAAAACTTGAAATTGGCCAACCAAAATGAAATAAAATAACCCTTACCTACATCAATTTTACCTTAAAGTTTCAGAAATTGACTCTTTTACTAAATAATAGGACATAAATTGATTAACTATTCATCTGTCACAGAATTATCCCACTGATCGCATATGGAGTGTTTTCAAGGTCAAATAGTTGTTGTACAATGTACAAGTCACAACATGAATAGAACTGTCCCTCACTCTCAGTCCTCAGTTGCCTCTTAGATGTCATAGAGGGTGGTTTGCTGTTATTACTCTTGTACCTACTTCATAGTTATTCTACTAGACGAATACTACAGTTTGACTGTAAGTATCGATTATTGATTATTACAATTATTTATTATTATCATATTCTTCTGTCTAATTATGTTGTAATCCCACGAAATATTTTTTTATTGAATTTTAGAACATCGAATGACTAAACTGAAACATCGTAATTGATATAAAATACTTAAATGTTTTTCTTTCTTTTCAGATATTCCTAAGATGCCAAAATTGAAGACAAGAGGTCAGTCGTCATGCCACTTGAGCCTGTTAGTCGGTACAGGCAAGGAGCTTCCAGTATCAGAACTACCAACAGTGCGAGACATGCTGAGACTAGGGTTACTCCTTCGCGAACAAAATACAAAGGATAGAAGGAACTAACACAGAGAAAGAGCTCATAAGGGACATGATTCCCCTTCTTCTGCATCAGTGGAAAAAAGCTAATGTGTTATTCAAACCACCTGTACTCAATCAGTATAGAACTATTGAGCTAAAATTAACAAAGCTGTGGCACAAAGCAGTTGAGACATCACTTAGTAAAGGAAAACTAGTAAAGAAAAATAAATTTCTGCACACACTTGATACTCTTCTTGACATTTTTAACTGCCAGTGTCCCATAGAGTTGTGTTCTGGAGCCAATTGTTCTCCCTCATGCAGAAGAGAACCTCACCCTCACATTGATTGTCGCTGTCCTCGTGAGAAGAAGATCCGTTTTGGAGCTGGCTTTCATAAAGGCGCAGAGAACAAAGGCAGGAGGCCAAGGAAGTATGCAGATTGGTTCGGCAGATTATTCAGAAACCAAAAAACAGATTGTTGTTGCTAAGAAAAGAGAGAAAATCCGAGAGAGGGAAGAAAGGAAGAAAAAGAAGAGTGAAGAAGCCACCCAAAGAGATGAAGAGCTCTATCAAGAGGTTTCTCACTTCTTTGAAAGCTCTTCAGATGAACAGAAAGAAGCAACATCAGATGATAGCTCCAAAATGCCATCTGAACCTTCGCCGAAGAGAATGAAATACAACACTAAAGACATCTCAAACATTGCCCTTGCCAGTATTCGCCAACATACGGGGCTACGAGAGACTGCAGAGATTGCCACTGCCGCTTGGATAGATGCAGGCCTCATCAGCCGAGAGGATACATCCTTAGTGATAGATCATAATAAGATAAGAAGAGCACAAGAAAAAATAATGAAAGAAATATCTGATCAGCATGAAAAAGATTTGAAGGAGGAAGGTCTCTCTTGCCTTTTGTTTGATGGAAGAAGAGATGACACAAAAGTTCTCCTAGAGGTAGAGGGAATGGACAGAAAGTTTCCCGGTCTCATCAAAGAAGAACACTACTATGTGTGTTCCGAACCTGGTGGCCGCTATTTGTTTCACTTTGTTCCTGAAGCAGAAGTAGAAGGCAAGAAACATGCAGAGGCAATTGCTGATCAAATAATATGTTGGCTTCAAGAAAGAAGACTTGACAGTTCACTGCAGGCCGTTGGTGGAGACTCAACTGCGGTGAACACTGGATGGCAGGGCGGTGTTATGGCGCATTTAGAGAAAAAACTTGGAAGAAGGCTTGTTTGGATTGTATGTGATTTGCACACAGGTGAAGTACCTCTTCGTCGTCTCATCCAGGAACTTGATGGTCCTACAAAGAGCAACAACAAGTGGTCAGGCCCCCTTGGCAACATGCTAGATGAAGCAACGGAATTAGAAATAAATACAAAATTTCCAAAGGTCGAAGTAGGCCCTCCCCTTCCAGTGTTGTCTGAAGAAGTTATCAAAGACCTCAGCACCGATCAAGCAATCAGATCAGGAGAGTTGCCTCAAAATCTGGCTCTCTTGGAGATTGGACCCGTAAGTCACAGTCGTTGGTTAACTACAGCGATTCGTTTCTGCAGGATTTGGGTTTCCAAACATGCACTGAAGGGCAAAATGCTACAGAATTTGATGTTGATTGTTGAATTTATTATTGGGTTTTATCTTCCTCACTGGTTCAATGTAAAACTTAATCCAATGTGGATGGAGGGGCTCAACCACATCTTGTTTCAATTACAGCTACTGAGAACCCAAAAGGTAGTGGTGGACATCGTGTTACCTGTGGTGAGAAGGTCCGCTTGGTATGCTAGGCCAGAGGCAGTTTTGCAAGCAATACTCTGCAGCCAATGTACCAAAGAGCGAACTGAGGCTGTGGAAATCATTCTAAAGCTTAGAGGAATATCACTAGATGATGACCAGCTGGGAGACTGCTCTGTTCAGACAAGGAAGGTACCTCCGATAAACGTCAATGCCACGAAATTGTCAGAATTAGTTAACTTGAGTTTGGAAGTTTTGGAGCCACCACTGACAACATGTATAACAAAGACTTTACACAACTTAAAGAGGCCCCAATGCAAGTGCCAAAGTGGCCTCACACTCAGAGTGTGGAGAGATGTGTGAAAATGGTCACAGAAGCAGCTAGTCAAGTTTACAGTCACGAGAGGCGAGAAGGCTACATCAAAGCGCAAGTAGCAAGCCGAATGCTGATGTCAAGGAACCGCAGCAAAAAGGACATGACTGCATTGGTTACTTTCAAATAAAGACTCTGAATGATATCTTATTGCCACTTTAAATGTTGATAGGATGTTTGCGCACATTTGTTATTTTGTTACGAATTTACGAAAAATTGAATTTTTGAATTAAAATTGATGTAGGTAGGACTTATTTTTTATTGTTTTTGAAGCAAGGATATTATTTTGTATGCCAAATGATTACATTAAATTGCTACCAAATCACATAATTTTCAATTTAGTCATTTCACCCCCAAAATTGACACACCCTAATGCCCAGTCTTATACAAACTTTCTAAAAGAAAATCTCATTCCATGGTAGAGATTGACCCTTAGCAATCCATCTTCTTGACCAACCATCAGATCCCTGAAGGGTTGCTCTTCATTCATCGGTTAACAATACAGTATTAAAATCTGTTTTCACGGACTGACGCGCCCATTCAACACGTTGCTTCTTGTACCTGGGTGTTAATGGTGACTGAATCGTAGGTTTACACGTATGCCAGCGTGCTCAAAAACCTCTTTACTTGAAGACAATGGATGCTTTGGAACTTTGCGCTTGATTACACACATCTGCCACCTTGTCACTTTTCTTATAGCTCCTTTATCACTTCGCTGCCTCAGTTTGGTACTCTCCGCTACAAACTTGTTTAAAGTTCGATAAGCCCTGCCAAACTGCTTCGCAATTTCAATGGATTTTATATTTTCAGTGAGTAACTTGACTATTTTTCTTTTCTCAGTTGGTGTTAAATCCATCTTCTTACCCATTTTCACCATTTAGATCTGTAAATAGAATACTCGCTTCATAATTCGGAACATCATATTTTACATATCTTTCAATAAAAAGAGATAATTATTTTAATTATCAAAATATTTTATCGAAATGAATAACATCAGTGCTTCTATATATAATAATTATTTGCTATAAATTTCATTGAAATCGGTGAAAAACTTTTGAAAACAATGGAGAAAATGCAATCTGCTTAATAATTTGGAACGCAGTGTGTGTGTATAACCTTTGGTTAGCTTCTGCCCGAATTGTTCATTCTGACGAAGGTCAAGCTTTTCACTCCACCTTAGACCTACAGTTTAACGTGGAATCCGAACCACGCCCCATCAGCAGCCCAGCGTCTTAACAATTAGGCCACCTAGGGTACCCATTTATCTACCAACTACTTTCTTTACTGTGTGAAAGGATGAACAGCTGGGTTTTCCTGCGCGCCGGCTTCCGTCGGGTCTTGAACCCAGGACCGATGGATTCGTAGTCAGCGACGCTAACCACTACACCACCGAGGCGCATATATATATATATATATATATATATATATATATATATATATATATATATATATATATATATATAAAATAATCCGAAATTAAGGTACAGAAAAATGATGCTTTTTCTTTTCAAAAAATTGTGCGAATGCCTGTATAATAATAATAATAAACCTATTATTATTATGCAAAGTACCTCGCTGTACATTTTTGTCCAGAAATGCTTTCAAAGAAAGGTTTGACAAAAGTATGTAGACACTATTAAAATTTTATTCTATGAGAATGTGTGTGTGTGTGTGTGTGTATATATATATATATGTATATTATATATGTATATATATATGTATATATATATATATATATATCTATATATATATCTATATATATATATATATATATATATATATATATATATATGTGTGTGTGTGTGTGTGTATATATTGTGTAATTACACTGGCCAACAAAATGAAACCTTTTTTCTCATCACAAACATGATCACACCTTTCTTAATGCATATTTCGCGCTGATTCCGAATCTGGTTTTATTTCGTTTCTAGCACGTATAGTTATATAGATACACTGGTTTTGATATTTTTAAGTTTTTGATATTGCTATAAGAAAATTTATGGATGTATAGATCACACTTAGGAATGCTAAACAACAAATACATCATATACCTTATTCAATGTACTTATAAATAAAGAATATATACATTATTTTATTAAAAGCGCTGTGAGTGTGATTTCCTTTTGTAAATTTGGCCTGGATTGTCACGATACAGCATCCAACAATGGTCCGCCATCATGCTTTCATTCCAATATCCTAGGTAGCGCTTCTCCATCATCTGAATATCTTGATGGAAGCGCTCTCCTTGCTCGTCACTCACTGCACCAAGGTTTTCAGGAAAGAAATCTAAGTGGGAATGCAGGAAGTGAATTTTTAACGACATTCGACACTCCATTTCTTTGAAGGTATCAAGGAGGTTCTTGACTCCATCCTTATACGCAGGTGACTTGTTGCTTCCAAGAAAGTTTTCACATATCCATTTGAACGCCAGCCAAGCCTTCAATTCCAGCGGACTTTGGACTTTTCAAATTCAGTGTCATTCAAAACCTCCCTTATTTGTGGCCCAACAAAAATTCCTTCCTTCAATTTTGCTGCAGTAACCTTCGGAAATTTCCTTGAAAGGTATTGGAACCTGATTTCTCTTTAGACAGCGATAAGTCTCTAACAAGATCATTCAACTGTCCTTGGGTTAACTTTTTAGGCTCTAAATGTCTACCTTCAAAAGTGTACTCTGGTTCTGTAGATGGTCCGGAAACGCCAGTTGCACCTTCATCACTTTCCATGTCATCTATGATAGAATCTAGCCTATCACTTGGGGGAATTGGAATGGGCAATGTTTCATCATGTTTTACTGGTCTACGTGCTGAATCCAAGTTTGGATATACAATCTGGTGTTTGTTCTTGGCAGAAAACCCCATTAAGTTCACACTACAAAAATAACAGTCTTCATGATGATCTCTCGGCTCCCTCCATATCATGGTATGGCAAATGGCATTGAAGCTTTCTTTTTGTTAAGCCAATCACGTAATCCATTTGAACAGCCAGAACAGATTTGATGTGGCGCCCATGGTTTATCTTGGTCACCTAGATGGCAACCAAAGTATAGCTTGTATATTTTCTTAATGTCGGTTGTAATACTTCGTCGCTGTGTTTTAGTTGTCAACTGGCCGCATACGAAACAGAACTTGTCGGGGTCATTTTTACATTGTCGAGGCATGTTGACTGACCTGAGCAAACTATAAATTCAAAAAAAATGTACACCAACTTGACACAACAAGTTCTTGGACTGGACTGATCTTTTGACACACAAAGCACGGCGTTGTTGCCTGAATCACAATGCTGCTAGACGTAAAAGCTCACACCTGAAATACATAAGATGTATAATTAAGATAATTGAAATAAATAAGATGAATAAACTAAAAAAATACAATAAAATAAACACAATCAAATGTTGAAATATTAGTAGTTTGCCTATTTAAAATGGTTAAATCTGTGTAGTTATATATATGCCTTCATCTTGAAAACTATACGTGCTAGAAAACATCAGAATGCAGTTTTGGAATCAGCGTGAAAAATGCTATCCAGCCCAGCCACCACAAATTTTACTCTGATGAAAAATCTTTGTTGACCAGTGTTATTATATATTGCATGCATTTTTCTCTTATTGTTAATTAAATATACAATCATGAAAGTACGAAGGAAACAAATGAACTGCGATTCCTCAATTACTTTGATTTCGTTGAAATTTCTTTATAAAAAATAATAGACTTCTCAGTAGACGTGTATATCTCAGGCATATAGTGCACACATACTCACAACAAACATCCCCATATTCTTCGTTCGTATTTCTTATAGGCTTTTAGAGCAAACATACCCACCACAAAGATCCCCATATTCTTCGTTCGTATTTCTTATAGTACTTAGTGTACACATACCCACCACAAACAACCCCATATTCTTCGTTCAAGTTATGCATAGAATTAACTATTTTGATTGTGTATTTATTTTCTATATATTTCATGAAATTATATATATATATATATACTAGCTGAGGTACCTGCCTTACCCGGGATAAATTTCACATCAGATCCCCAGTTTAAATAAAATAAAGTTTAAGACAAAAGGCTGAATTTGATTAAAATGATTTATCTTATCCCGTGCCGAATTTGGTAGCTCTAGGTCAAACGGTTTGAAGTCGTCCTAAAAAATAATTATATGTGAAGCTCAAGATTTTCATGACTGTGTCCTAAAAAATAATTATATGTGAAGCTCAAGATTTTCATGACTGTGTCCTAAAAATAATTATATGTGAAGCTCAAGATTTTCATGACTGTGTTCTTTTCTATAGTTTTATTGACAAAATATTAAAAATTTTCACGGCTGCGTTCTTTTCTGTAGTTTAATCGCGTTGCCCCCAATAACCCCACCCCTCTACTCCATTACCCTCCCACCCCCACTCCCCCATTACCCACACACACAAAAGTAAAAAATCCATAACCCCCATTACCCCCACCCCTCTCCAAATTACCCCCACCCCTCTCCCAATTACCCCACCCCCTCTCCCCCAATTACCCCACCCCCTCTCCCCATTATACTGCTACCCGGCCCTCCGGGCGGGTAGCAGTATATATATCACAGTACCCGGCGTTGCAGACAAACAGACAGGCTGACCGACTCTGTGTTGACATTCTTCATCCCATATGAGGTTCCCGTTCCAAATTTGGTAGCTCTAGGTCAAACGGTTTGCGCTTGCATAAAGGACAAACAAACAGACAGGCGAAAATATATAATAGATAAGAATATATATATATATATATATATATATATATATATATATATACATATATATGTGTGTGTGTGTGTGTGTGTGTGTGTGTGTGTGTATATGAATGTGCGATATTAATTAAATCGTAGGGCTAATACAAAACAGTCTTATATAAAAATAATACCAAACCTCCAAGATCAGCAACTAGAATAAGGTGTGTGTGTGTGTGTGTGTGTGTGTGTGTGTGTGTGTGTGTGTGTGTTTAGCCATGTACACACATTTTTTTATTCAAAAGGAGCCGAGAATTCCACTTTACGTACGTACACATCAAAGAGAAAGTACGCCTCACTCTATCTCTAACTCTCTCGTGCACAGAGGAATGACAAAAGTAAATAGACACTTTAGGTAATTTACTTATTTATTATATTCCTAAAAAAAATTAAATATTGAGATTCGTTTTGCGTCTAATTGTATTGTAATAATTCGAGCATTTATGGAGAACGTTTTCCTGTCTCTTGTAGGCAGTGTAAAGCTTTCGCTTAGTTAACTGTATTGAGAAGACACAGATGAATGACAAAAGTAAATAGACACTTTCGGAGAAGTTAGTTAAAATAATTATTGCTTTTCTTTTATATATAAAAAGTGTGTACTGTTATTTTGCAGGCATTTTTCTTTTATTGCTAATTAAATAAATAATGTGTTAAGGAGAACGTCTCTCTTGCCTTTAAGATATAAATAATATAAATGGTGCAAATGGTGCAGCCTGGTAACGCTACATGTAATTAAATTATATAGGAGTCTCTGGAAACTCATCTATAAATAAATAATTAAAATGGTGGTATCTGGTAACCTCCTTATATAAATAAATAAATATATAGTGCTCTCTGGTAACCACTCCATATATAAATAAGTGGTATCTGGTAACTCCAGACCCTCTATATAACAGATGCTGGGCCCCTGGACGCTCATTATGCGTCTCTCTGGAGCCAGGCGAACACCCCTCTCTCCTTCTTAAGTTAAGGCTTAGGTTAGGTTTCCCTTTCGGGGGTGAGGATATCCCACTTTCTCCCCAAAGACCCTCCTCCTTCTCCTTTCTCTCCTTCTCTTAGGTTAAGATTACCCCTTTGGGGGGAGGTCATCCTCTCTTCTCCCCCAAAGCTCCCTCCCCCCTTCATTGCAGCTTGGGGATAAACCCCCTTGTTGCATAACCTCCCTTTGCAACATTGATTTTTTGCATAACCCCTCCCCCTTCATTGCAGCTTGGGGATAACCTCTCCCCCTTTTTGCATACCCCCCCCCTTTGTTGCATAACCTCTTGCAACATTCCCCTCTCCCTTTGTTGCATATCCTTTTTCAACATTCGGAAGATTAGAGTTCGAGAATACAAGAACAAGTTAGGTCATGGCGTACATATACGCAACATCCACCTTTGCAGTGAAATTGAATATAAAGAAATTAAGAGGGTACAAAAAAGGGGTTGGTGTCAGTCGTCCCAGACACCTGAGTTTCATTGAGGAAAAGAAGATGAGGTTTAAAGGAGGAAATGTGGTGTTCAACAGATTGAAATTTTGAGAAAAGGCCACGAATATTGCGGAAATTTGAGGAAAGTGAATCAGACAGAGGTTCAGAACATCTCGAACGGGCGGTAGCAGATCCAGCCCCACTGCCGGGTCTGCGTTCCCTGTATCGGCAGGGGGGGGGGGAGAGCCAGAAGTGGGGACATTTATGGTTCCCTCCCCAGGGGACTCTGAGACTCTTGAAATTGATGCCCTTTCTTTTTTAAATTTTGAAAAGATTATGTAGTGTGTAAGATGCATGTGTATGTAATGAGGAATAGGGAGAGAAGTGTGTGTTTGAGAGCATGCTGGACTGTTCATAGGGTAGATAAGACACGGGAAAAAATCAGCTAAGTTGGACAGTGACAGGAGAAACGGGAGTTCCAGCACTCCCTACCCTCCCGGAGTACTTCCCTGGTCGATTGGGGTCTACAATCTCCTGCTACTAACAGATATACCATTTTTCTCTTTAGTATATAAAGAAGGGTTAGAATTAAAAAATATCTGACAGTGTAATGATGCAATAAGTGGAGATTTAGATTTGTCATAGAAATTGATAGTTGATGTTTTATTAGCTTTGTCATTATGGCATTAGCAAGGGCAGATCTAGGGAGGTTGGTCGGCAACGTCCGGACCCCCCTCAATTTCTTGCAAGTGCCCTTTTCTCAAGTGCAAGTGCAATTTTGTTTTTGTAAATAGATCATGATCATTTTAGTTTATTCAAATTATATTTTGAGTCTTTATCCGTAGACACTGTAGTGCCAAATTTGTAGTTGTAATGGTTTTCCGAGTGCCCTTAGTACTGGGGCAGCCATATCACTGTTTTTATCTCATCTTATTCTGATAGCAGGCCCGTAGCCAGGGGGGGATCGGGGGGTCGAACTTGACAGAAAAAGTTCACTCTTGTAACCATAATTATAATTTATGATGTGATATTATAATATATAACATCATTTAGTAAATAAACACTTGCATGTTTTGGGGGATTTTTTTTAAACTTCACAAACTACTCTAAATACTGTAAACCCCCTCCGCAGTGACTAGGTCGTTGCACCAAAAGCTCCGCCTTTCTACAATTTCGACTTCCCCTGCTGGCTACGGGACTGGATAGTTCTTTTAATTGGCAAGACATTTGTAATTGTTTAAAAAAAATTCTGTGATAACTGTTGTACCCAAATTAGACTTTTATTTTGTATCATATTTGCCTGAGACTGATCTAATAAAACATTACAAATGATTTTACACTCATCATTGATCTGTTTAAAAAAAAATTTAGTACTGTGCCCTTTTAATTTTAGGGGGTGCCCTTTTTTCTTTGGACCCCCCCCTTACTGAAATGCCTAAATCCGCCCTTGATTAGTATTATTCTTATTTATATAATATACCGTTTCTTAGCACATTAGTGCAGCACATAAAACTTTGGTGGCGGTAAATCCTCTTTTCTGTTTCAGGTAATTAACTAGTCGTGAACATGGCTCAAGCACTGCAGAGACCACAGTTTTTTTGACACAGTCCAGAAGCAAAAAGATACTGGGAACCACTGACTATGTTGAGGAAGAAGAGTTTCCATATGGCAGACTCCCAACCCAGAAAGACATTATTCAAAATATGCTCTACCTCCTCAGGCCAAAACGAGCAGGCCAGACTCGGCGTTCTAAGGATGATGCAGCTCTACTTATAGCTGAGGCTTTACAAGAGCACTGGATATTCTGCAATCTACTGTATATACAGTGAAAACCAGGGCCGTAGCTAATGGTAATCTCCAGGGGAGGCTACTGGCAATATAGGGGAGGCTACATAGTACCGATAATATAGGGAATTCTTTGTAAAAATAAAACACATGTTACACTTAAAATTTTATATATACGCATTTATTGGACCAGGTCACCTAGACAATTACAAAACTGAATTATAATTATAAAACTACTTGGTACTTTATTTTAGTTAATCTATATTTAGGGCTTAGGGGAGGCTAAGTATGTGAAGAAAAATATTCTTGAACTTTATAAGGCGTTCACAACATTAGTACAGATAAGGAAACAGAGACAAAATAACAGTTCCAATAAAAGTGCCAACGACTTCGATAAACATGCAAGTACTTTATTTGATGTGTTCTGCTATGATGACGTGGTACGGAAAAAGCTTGAGCAATCACATCAGGTAAAGATGACAGAAATAGAGTGGAGGTTTCTTGAAGACCAGAAAACTGCACTGTGAAGATTTTGTTGATCGAAAATGGATGAAATCCATAGAGCGAAGAAAAAGAGATCTACAATCTACAGAGAAGAAGAAAGATATACAGATCTACAGATTTACAGAAGCTAAGGCTAACAAAGACCCTAAGATCCACTCTAAGGTTAGCCCGAGAGAAAGAAGAGAGTAGAGGGTTAAAAGAAGATAATAAGGGGTTAAGTAAGTAGCAAAACCTATCATTCGTGGGTTAACATTCATTCAGAAAAAGAGAGAGAAAGACTCGCCATCATCATCCGCCGACCACTGCCGACAAGTCGGAAAAATAGTTGAAGAGAGTAGGAAAGGGTTGAAAGATGAAAAAAAAGTGAAATAAGAATGCTTACAAACCATGCAAACACAGTCTTAACTCAAACACTGTCATACCATGCAAACTACAAACATGCAAGTAAAGAGAGGACAAGAAAAGAAAAAAAACAGTATGAAGAGTATAACAAAAAATGGGTTAGTTTACGTTACGAGCTACATCTAAGTTTGTGTTAGTCTAATTTTTTTTTAAATATCATTTTATTGCTGGCATATCACACGCTGGCATGTCACAAGCTGGCATTAATCGTCAACAGAATCAAACCTCGACCATTATTCCCACAGCTCCTGTTGCTAATTGTTTTAGGATTTTAAACAACGTTAATATTTCTAAAATGCCTATCTAAACGGTTTTTAAACATATTAACGCTGATAGAGTTCACGACGGACGCGGGAAGATTATTCCATTTATCAATTACTTTAAAAGTAAAAAGTTTTTAGCGTTGTTAGTAATGAAACGTCTACCACGTAATTTAAATCCGTTATTACGTGTATTGCTATTATTGAAAGTGAACAGTTGAACTGTCAAACTTTACGTTATCGATTTTATTAACGATTTTGAAAAATTCAATAAAGTCCCCCCTTAATCTCCTTGTTTCGAGTGAATGCATGTCTAAATCCTTAATCCTATATTCGTAAGAACTTGTTGCGTAGTGACGGAATTAGTTTAGTGGCGTGTCGCTGAACCCTTTCCAACCTATCAATATCCTCACGCAAATACGAGCACCAAAACTGAACGGCATATTCTAAGTGAGGACTGACTAGGGACTTGTAAAGGAGCAATAGAATATTCTTCGATTTAAATTCGAAATTACGCGCTATGAAGCCTAACATTCTATTAGCTTTTGCGCAAGACTTCAGGCACTGGTTCCTAACTTTTAAATCCTTAGATACGCGTACGCCTAAATCTACTTCCTAGTCAACGCTCGCTAACTGTCTATCATCCATCGTGCACGTGTAATTGTTGTTACGAGAACCTATATGCAAAACTTTACGTTTGTCTACGTTAAATTGCATCTGCCACTTATCCGTCCACTCCATAATCGTATTTACATCGTCTTGGAGCCTATTTCTATCGTCCACGTTAAGAACTTTACCGCCTATTTTAGTATCACCCGCGAATTTTATCACGTTACTGGTCAAGCCTACATCTATGTTGTTAATGTAGATTACGAATAGCAATGAACTAACACTAAACCCTGAGTGACACCGCTACCTACATCCAACCACCCTGATTCTCTACCATTAACAACGATACTCTGTTTCCTGGCACGAAGCCATTCCTCTAACCCATGGGTCGGGGAACTTTTTTGAGTATTACTCAAAAATCTATTTGAGTAAAATGAAATTACCCCCAGACTTCAAAGTAAACAAAAACAAGCCAATTGCTCTTAAAATTGTTGCATATGGTATACAAGAAATTCAAATTCAAAAAATGTTTATTGGATCCATTATTATGGAGAAATAAAAAAAAGCCACACATGCTGGCATAAGAATAGCACACAAACAAAATTAGTAAAAAGGATTGAAGAACTGAAGAATTTCATTCAAAACATCTCCACTTCAAGTTTTGGAAAAGTGATGCTGTTTCATTTTTGATACAACAACATCAAAATCAGGACGTAAATTCGTAATATTCTAAAATTTAGAATAACGCCACATTTATGTAACAAAATAAAATAAAAATATACGAAAAAAATATCAGCACAAAGTGTCAAGCACTAAAAGCACCTCTTCGTTTCATGATACCATACACACGACTGAGGCTCTCATACCGCACGCATTACCCCTAAAATTTTTAAATTTACCCCTGTTCCCCGACCTCTGCTCTAACCAGTTAGCTACCTGACCGAGTATACCGTGCGCTTTAACCTTCGCAATTAATCTTCTATGCGGAATTGTATCGAACGCTTTTTTAAAGTTTAAATAAATAACGTCAGCCGCTCTATGCCTGTCGTATTCGCGCACTATTTCGTTATAAAACTCTAACAAATTAGTTAAACAAGATTTATGGGGTCGAAACCCATGTTGACTACTATTAATCAAACCGCGACTTTCTAAGTGATCGACGATACGATCCCTAGCTACGGATTCAAAAAATTTATCGACAATTGACGTTAAGCTAATAGGCCTATAATTGCTAGCTACTGTGCGGTCGCCATTTTTAAAAATGGCGTAACGTTAGCTAATTTGAAGTCTTCAGGAATAATACCCGCTTCCAGTGACTTACTAAAATTTTTTGTTAATGGGCCTACGATAACGTCTTTCAAAACTTTCAAATGTCTAGGATAAAGTGCGTCAGGGCCTGGAGTCTTGCTAACTTTTAGCTTATCGACATAATGCGCAATCTCCTAACAGTTATTTCATTCAAAATAGTCTCGTTACTAAATGGAACGATATCGTTCACGTCGGGGACATTATTTACTTCTATGGTAAAAACTCGTAAAAAAGTTGTTAAAAATACCAGCCATCGCCTGAGCGTCGGAAGCCAAAGCGCCTTTAACGTCCACTAGATGGCCTATGTTATCTTTTATCGGCTTACGATTATCTACTTACTGACGTAGTCAAAAAACTTTTTCGGATTATGTTTACTATCCGCAGCTACATGTATCTCAAAATTACGCCCAGCATTCCTGACAGATCTTTTAACTTGACATCTAAGTTCGATATATCTATTAAGATTAGCTACCGTACCATTGCGCTTATTAAGTGTATACCCTCTGTTTCGCTCGTTTATGAGAAAAGAGAAAGATATGATGCAACCGGTAAAGTATAGTGAGTATTGTGGTGGTAGTACACAGGGCCGCCGGATAAATCCCCGGTTCCCGGACCTCTAGGGGGCCCGGAAAGAGGGGGGATAAAATCTAAAAATATTAATAAACCAATTGATTAAATAACAGAGAGGAAATATAATTGATGAACATACATTTTATAGAGATTATCATAGTCAAACTAAAACAGATAAAATATCTGCGGTCCAAGACCGACTGACAGATCTGGGAACCATTGTAATTGAAAGCCAGTTAGCCCGTACTTTAAATTTCATCAGAATCATTTACCACTTTGCTAGAGAGAAGGCAAAGAAAGTACACTTCTAATTATGAAAATCTTGCAGTAAACAATTGTCTTGCCTGCATGGACTGGTACAGCATTGCATTTGTAAATTGTATGGTGTTAAAATTAATATAATTTATTCGAAAAATAAAATGGTCATTTTCCTCTGAGTTGTTTATTCTTACTGTAAGTTTTGAATAGTGACTTGGACATATAATCATTTGCGTGTTATGTACACAAAAAACATTCATAATAAAATACTGAGTAAACAGGGGGGCCCATATACCAATCCTTCCCTGGAGCCCGTGGCAGCTCTCGGCGGCCCTGAGTAGTACAGAACAATCATGTGAAGAGGGACACATTAGTCAATTAACACTGATATTTTAGAACCATCATCATCAACATCAGTTGACAGTTCTCTAGTCAGGATGGGTGGCAGAATCCCAGGGATAATGATTACATGGAAAACCAAGCAGCAAAAGCTACAAATGCAGAGACTACAGAACAAGGAGATTGCCAACCTTGCTGTAGACAAGCGGCGAAACAAGAACCTTTTCGCTTTGAAGGGTATAGGAGGGCCTTTCACCTCTTCAAGGGGGTTGATGGGTACATGGAAAGTGATGCAGATGGCAAAACAAAGGAACAAAGAATGTATTTGGAAATCCGGTATACGCGTGATATATCGTTCTCTGTACCCAAAGACAGTGACATCTTCAGGCCTATGAGAAATCACAAAAAACTTTCAACCACCACATATGCTGTGAATCTTAAAACTTATCTTTTGAGCGTTTTCTCAAAGGCAGATGCAACCTTCGAGGACTTCAACAATGCCATTGATGTCATATCATCACTAGAAATATATTGCGTGCAAATGTAATACGATGTTATTTCAAGTTCATACATGCTTTATTTGTCTTATTTCCTAATTTTAAGGTCTAGAACACATTCTCAATATTGATCAAATGCTAATTATTATCAGCAAAAATTATTTTTGAATTTTTCAACAAATCATTTTTATAAAATATAATGATAAAAGATGAGGTGTTGCGTTTATTATTATGAAAAAACGCTAATTTGGGGGGAATATCCAACTTCAAGGTGTATGTACAGGGGAGTTGTACTTATTTGATAACCGAATTTTTCATATTTCCTTAATGAAATATGATTACTACAACTTTTGAGGGGGGCCCTGTATGATTCCAAAAATAACATCCCCCCTACTCAAATAGAGTAACAACTAAAAAAGCTAAAGAGGTACTTTCGTCTTCAACAATTTCAGTCTGATTTTTATAAACATTTTTTTTTTTATCTTCTGCAATCAATACTGTGAAAGTTTTTGAAATCCGTCCGAATTTCAAATTTTCTCAGGTACGAAACCAAATAGAAATCAGTTTTTAAGAAATTTTCTAAATTTAAACCTTTCCAAGTCTTTTCTCCACATTTTTGCAAAAATGAGTTCGAGATACTAAGAAAATTAAAACAAAATCAAAATATGGTTATTGCAAGACCGGACAAAGGTTGGAGTGTTGTAGTTTTAACCCTTTCGGTACCAATGGGACTGTAATGTCCCACTGGAAATAATAACATATATTTTACTAAAATGTAACTTTTCTACAAATGCTTCTACATATTTATATAGGTTTAGTTCAGTTGACGGAAAAAGGAACCAAAAATGTACGTAATGCAAGTGACCAGTTACGAAAATTTTGGTTTTGAATAACAAAAAATCTTATACTTTTTCGGTTTACAGAAAAAATATTCGTGAAAAAAAAGGATTCAATTCTTCTGAATATATAAAAAATGGAATAAATTTTGTCGGATCCCTCTAAATTTAGGAAAATTAAAGGTGATGTTCTATCTGATACTATAGCACTAGAAGATAAACTTACTAGATTACTCCGTAAACTAAAAAATATGAGAATTTTAGGTGTTGCTATATACAAGAAAGTGTTTACTTCCAGTTCTATCCCTGGCATTTTATATGTATTATGTACAGTCCCATGCAATAGTTCCGCTCCACCCTGTCCGAGATGTGGTAGCAACGCAGTCCCTCTTTCTCCCCCACCCTTACTCCCTCCTTCTCCACCTTCCCCGCTCCTCTCGCTATCGCCCTCCTCTCGTCCTCTCCCTTTCCTTTCGCTATCCCCACCTCCTCTCTCTCTCTCTCTCTCTCTCTCTCTCTCTCTCTCTCTCTCTCTCTCTCTCTCTCTCTCTGTTCCCTCCCCCCGCCTCCTTGTTATTTTCTTTCGATTTATTTTCATTCTTATATTCCTTTTTCCTTCCCCTCCACCTCTACTAATACATGACCCTTCTCTTTTCCCCTCCCCCCTGCTCCCCGATTATTACCTTCTTCCATGTCTCTTATACCTTCCACCCTATCAACTACTTCTGTCATTTTATTTTTGTTTCTTTCCTTTTTACCTTCCCTTCCTAATACATTCTCTTTTATATAATAACTAACTCACTCATCCACACACGCATTTAATTTTTAATAAAACTTCCTCTATAAATACTAAAAAATATATTAACAGCTTCCGAAAATGTTTGTGTATATCAATAATCTTGTTTCTCTTTTAAATAATACACCAAAAACGGCGACATTACGAGATCAAACCGTTTACATGGAATCACACAATAACTGAAATTAATCATCATACTGTAAAGGAATACAACATTTATTTCTTAAGTGTTAATATCGAATCACGATATGACAAAAAGTATTGCATTACGAATGATCCCAAAATTCGAAGGACACTGCAATTCGGCTTTGTTTCCGAGTTACAGCCCGTTTTGTGTTCCAGTAATTCTTTCTGCAAACTGTTTACAAACATTGCTTGCCGACAATGTGAGTGTGTACGAGACTTATTTCATGTGTGGCCTTGCCGATTGTAATGTTTCGTACGCTCTATGACATGTTTTAATATCGTTGAGTGTAGAGCCATCAGTCAGTTAGAGGTGCATCGCGGTGTTTCACTGTTCGTATTCGTAACTTCTTACCGTGAATAAGTGCAGTTCAGTGAAAACAAACCCTTAAAAGTTTTTGTGCTATTCAGTAATAGTGTGCATTTGAAGTGAAAATGGAGGCTTATTCAAACAGAGAAATGGCAGACATGCATCTCATGTATGGACTTGCCGAATGTAATGCGACTGCAGCAAGACGTCTGTATGCGGAAAGGTTTCCGAATCGCCGTCTGCCAGATAAGACCTTTCAGAGAATAGACGAGCGTCTTGGGAATGCAGGATCATTCAACAAGTGAGTTTCAGATGGTGGTAGACCAATCAGCGCCAGAACTGTTGAGTTGCAGGAGAGGGTCCTGAATCGCGTGGAGGAACATTCTGGTGTCAACACCCGAAGGATAGCAGCATCAGAGGGTGTAATATACACAACCGTGTGGAGAATTTTACAAGAACAACAGCTTTACTCATATCACATTCAGAGGGTACAAGGCCTTACTGAAGCTGATTTCCCACCACGAGAGGCTTTTTGTACTTGGTTCCTTCAAAAGTGTGCTCGCGATCCTCTTCTTCTATCTTCCGTGTTGTTTTCTGATGAGGCTGCCTTCACAAGAAATGGCGTGATCAATTTTCACAACACTCATCACTGGGCCGAAGAGAATCAGCATGCCATCATCCAGTCAAGGCATCAACAACAATTTAGTATCATTGCATGGGCAGGACTTATTGCCGACAACTTAATCGGTCCTTTTGTTTTGCCTGGAAGATTAACAGGAGAATCCTCTTCTAATTTTTTAAGGAATGATTTAGGCGGTTTACTAGATGAAGTTCCTATCCATTTACTGATAAATGGATAGGCCGTAGATGACCCATTGCGTGGCCTGCTCGCTCCCCGGACCTGAATCCACTAGATTTTTACGTATGGGGTCATCTGAAATCCATCGTTTACTTGACACCCATTGACAACGTTGAAGTGCTTGGCCAACGTGTAGAACAAGGATGCCAGAAAATCCGAGCAATACCTGGAATGTTTGAACGCCTCAGGCACTCTATGACGAGGCGTGTTCAGGCGTGTATTCAAGCGCAAGGCGGTCATTTTGAGCACTTCCTTTAAAGGTAAGGCCGATACTTGCTGGAACACATAACGGGCTGGAACACATAACAAGCATATGTTTATATAGACTTTTTTCATTGTTTTCAGGTCCCGAATCCATCCTGAAAGTGCGTCCCACATGTTATGAACCACACTGTGTGTGTATATATATATATATATATATATATATATATATATATATATATATATATATATATATATAGGGAGAGAGAGAAGAGGAGAGGAGAGAGAGAAAGAGAGAGTAGGCTTGCTTACCGTTATAGGCACTCTTTCAATATGTCCACTACGGACGTAGTTAGAAACAGTCGTATTGGCCGTTGTTCTTTTAATTCGAAGTTGTTCTGCCATTGCCACAAAGTCCTCGCCATTGTTATAGCATTCAAAAGTTTTTGTTTCTCGTCCGTGGAAATATGGTTGTATTGAAGCGGTAGCATTCTGACGTTCTTGTTCTTTCACCTTACTCGCATTCTCTTCTGATTGGGCCACGTTGCAGAAGATGGTTGGTTGACTTGGTGTTATTGAAGCTGTGTTCAATAAATAATACAGTAGTATGACGGCAAAATGGAGCGCGCAATGCAACTGCAAATGTTGATCAATGTTGCAAAGGGGAGAGGGAATGTTGAAGAGGTTATGCAACAAGGGGGAGGGGTTATCCCCCAAGCTAAAATGAAGGGGAATTCCCCCAGCTGGGAGAGTCCACCTAACCTCTTTGGGGGAGAAGTTGGGACGGCATCACCCCCCCAAAGGGGTATACCTACCCTAAGAGAGGGAGAGAAAGGAGGAGGGTCTTTGAGGAAGTAGGTGGGACGGCCTCACCCCTAAAGGGAAACCTAACCTAAGCCTTAACCTAAGAAGGAGAGACGAGTGTTCGCCTGGCTCCAGCCAGACGCATAATGAGAGTTCATCCGAGCGCCCGATGTCTTATAAGGGCCTAATCAGCCAGTTAGCTTAGAAGGCTTAATCTGACTTAGAAGGCGTGAATGGCTTGTTCAGGAGTACATTATTAGGGTTGAGTTGCCAGATTGCACTATTTATTTAATTAAAGCATATATTCTTTACAGTTGGCTTAGAAATCCGCCAGTTGGCATAATCCGTCAGTTGGCTTAATCCGCCAGTTGGCTTAACCCGCCAGTTGACTTAGAAGACCTAGAAGGCGGGTGTATGTGTATATATTAATTAACTTTTCAGTTGCCAGATTGCACTATTCAGATATTCTTAACAGTTGGCTTAGAAATCCTTCAGTCGGTTTAGAATGCGTAACCAACCATTTGGTACACATAATTAAATAATAATATCGTTTATATATCCAACCAAAAGAATTAAATAAAACGCCATTACATCATTCTGTTTATTTAGACAAATTATTGGATTCAATTTCAGGAAACATATAGAAAATAAATACACAATCCTATACAAACGAGGAATATATGCAATAAAAATTAATAATAATATAAGAAATATGAACGAAGGAATATATATATAAACAAAAATAAAATTAGAAAAATAATATAATCCAAAACAATGGAGTATAACCATCAATATAACAGTAAAGGATAAATATATATTAAATAATTAAATATATAGAAAATAAAAAATAATATAAGAAACGATGGAGTATAATCATCAATATATTAGTACAAGAAAAATATATATATAAATATATATACACAACTATATTAAATAATTAAATATATTGAAAATAAATATACATCAAAATACATTCGCTTTATGTTCTACTGCGCTTAACTAAAACACTAAACTCGCACGTAATCGAGTCTATAGTCACATCATTATTGCTTTGTACTATGCAGTAAATAAGATTTAACATTATTTCACCGCTCAAGTTATCGGGATATCTATACTCGATGTAGATGGCCTTCATATCGTTCAATACTACTTTTGTGCCCATTTTACATTCGGTTGGCAAGTTATCTTTAAACACTACTAGAATACATTCAAAAGCACGCACAAAGAGGTCATCGTTAGCCACCACATCATTATTAAATTAAAGTTTATAAACACTCTTTTCCAATCGAGGGTTTATTCTTACCGACCCGAGCTTTTCAATCGTGAACTCTTCTTCACAACGCATAGAGGCAATTGAAATAATCTTCCAAGTCGTAACGACAGCTGCTCATTATATAGAGGTACAATTCTTCAGGGTGAACAGTGTAGGCGAGCTCTGCCCTGTACCGCTCAAGTCCTTTGAACCAAAGTTTATGATATTTCGAAGAGTCTAAAACTTTTAAATAAGCATCCAGCTCTAGACCATTCTCACCTTGTTCATTCCTACATTCGATAAACCCGTCGAGCAGAGCGGTGTATGCGTATTCAAGAACCGTGACAAAATAAATCATATCCGTAACACGCGCGTCTAATGTAGGCTTCAGCTTGCGGAATCCGACGATTTCAAACATTCTGTCGAGGATGAATCGGTTTCGCGTAGTGACAAGAACGTTATTATCAGATGCATTCTTCCACATCAGTCGTATGTCAATGCATGGCTGATCGTTATTTATACACAACGTACAAACAACGGCATATGAGGGGGCATCACTAATCTGTTCTCTTCTTGTACCTACACCTGCAGGTATTTTATGACGGTCCTCACCCGACTTCTCAACTATTACGAAGACTCTATTCATCTCTTCGACACTTAAATAAATAACATTACGTTCACTAGAGTTTGCTTGTCTACAAGTCGTTTCAAGTACATAGTTAATGGCACCGGTTTCACGCCTGAACACGCGCAATGACTTCGTCACGGACACATCGTACGCGGCATTGAGAATGCTTCTCAAAGGAAGTTCCATCGTATTCGAGGAGTGCACTCCAGTCGGTTCAAGCTCTGAGATGACTATGAGCCACGGGTGGGCGGATCGGCTCGATGGGGAGAGCAAGTCACACCATAAGCTGTTGAATCGTGTACGGATTTGTTCTAGCATGAATCATACGAGTACTTGTAACCATTATACCGGGCAATTTTCCGACACATGGGGTAATTTAAGTTTTAATGTTTTATGCGCACTAGACGTTCTCCACACATTAACAATCCGGTGCACTATTTGAGAGAAACATGTGACCGTATTTATCCTTTTTCTTTAACAATCGATACTCGTCTCTAAACTCTATTAAAAACTCACACAGGTCTTCAGCCACAACCACGCTGCGAACCTCGTCATGATATATATGAATGTAGTGGTTAAATACTTTAGCTTGTCCATGATGACAAGGTTTACATTCTCAACCGCAGGGTACGCGTACTCGGTATGATGCAGCATGACATAATACCGCCTGTCACACCACTCATCAACAAGACTCATTATCCATATCCGTTGCTTCTCTTCTGCACGCGTTGTTTCTTTCACTTCACAGTATATGTACGCTTTTAAACAGTTTAGCCCTACAAGGTAGTTCATTACATCGTTTGTGCCGCAAAATCCGGCAATACTCTCACCAGAATATCCGTAGAGTATTTGAACATCTTGTTCCTTCGCGCGATTCAATGTAGCCTTAAAAGTCTCAAAGGAGCGGGGTAGGTCGTCTTTCAGTATTCAACACATCTCCCGACTTTACCGAATACCACTTCATAAACGTCGAACACGCAATATCAAAAGTAGCCATCACTATTTTTCGTCCACGTGAGAAAATACAAGTCTAGAGCTTGCAGAGGTCAACAGAGGACGCAGGGGTAGAGATATGCCCAGGTAGTAGGAGGAGTCACGTTACCCTTTGATTGAGCGTACACTGGGCGGAGCTTAGGATTATACATACGCACGCACATAAAGGAGAAAATGAAACCCTAATTGAAACAAATATACGTAATAAATAAACTAAATAAACATATCGTCAACAATACACATACTCGTGTGTGTATATATATATATATATATGTATATATATATATTATATATATATACACATATATATATATACAAACAATCAAGGACTAAGGTATCCAAAGGGTACGGTACATAGGTACCAGGCACCTGGTAACGTTTCCTGTAGGTGTTACGGCATACCTTCGTACCCGTAAGTTCCTTAACGCCCCCCTAGTTTCTGCGCCCGAAAATTGTAGGTCCCAACAGTCAGTTGAGCTGGATAGCCGCCCTCATCTTCCAAGCACACTAGATGCTTCAACGAGTCAGAGTTAACGACTCGTCGGTTCGCATGGTTAAGCTTGATACCCTTAGCCTTCACGACATATTTCATATCCTTCCCCACCCTCACCCGTAACCCATAAGTTTTTGGCCCTGTTGATACAAAGGAGTCATCGTATGCACCATCACCATACTCATCCTTGATCTCGTCAGTCACCTCTCCGAGGAATTCCCCAATAGGCGGCATGTATTCACCCTCCCTCTCTGTGAATATTACGCTAATGTGTCAGCGTAGAGCACCCTCCGCCCAAGAGAGTGCAGTAGTCCCCATAGCTTGATGCGGGCGTGGGCGGTTGTGAAGCTGGCTACATGTATGTTTGTAACACGTGAGGTATCTGTGGCCAGTTCGGTGATGTACTTTATTATGTAAGTATTACCTACATTCACGATCTCCATAACCTCTTTATCGGGAGCATTGGCATAATCCCAGACTTCACTCTAACGTTGTGCCAAATGAACATTCATTTTGCCGGTATTCTGTGCAAATTTTCCCCAAAGACTGTTTAGACACAAATTTGCACTAAAGCGTTTGCCAGGATTCTTAACAATTTGGGAACGGTCAAGTTGTATACCTTCACGGGCTCGGTAACGCTGAATTTTAGCCGATTTTTCATCTTCGGTATCAACTCCCCGCGGATACCCTGATACCTCTATCTTATCCTTCAAAAAAGCGTTTATATATGGCGTGAAAAGGTTGGGTAGCTTCTGAAACCTTCACACCTCGTGTATCTTCAATATTCTGTAGCCACGGCGAACGGCTAGGTCCAGCTCAGGGGCATGTATACACACCTCTGATCTTACGCTGGTTGTGCGAATGATTACAATCACCGTTGTTCTCCTCTGCGCACTTCACGCACAGGGGAAACATGAGCTTGTGATCTATAACGACGGGTAAGATCGGCATCAATAAATCGCGAGAGGGGAGCTCGTCTACG
Organism: Bathynomus jamesi; assembly: GCA_023014485.1. Taxonomy (NCBI): domain Eukaryota; kingdom Metazoa; phylum Arthropoda; class Malacostraca; order Isopoda; family Cirolanidae; genus Bathynomus; species Bathynomus jamesi. The sequence continues at coordinate 772,601 of JAJOZX010001329.1, forward strand.
AAAGAGAGTCCAAAGTAGCGATCATTCAAGTTAGCTGAGAACTCCTCGATGGGTGGCATGGCGGGGACCACTAGTTTTTCAGGCGCACCTACAGGGTACAGATTGTTATTCATCACGTAGGGATATAAAGAACAGAAGTCGTAGTAATGGAGTTTCACGCCCTCAGTAGGTGGAAAGTATAGCTCGAATGGGTTTGTACGGATTCCAAACAAGCTGTCATCGCATTTGAGGGGGTCCAACACCATTGAACGTTTGATGGCCCTTATTTCTTCAGGGTACTGGTCATCTGTTTCCATCTGTGCACCATACTTATGCTCCCACCCGATCTTGTGAGTGAACTGGGAGCCTATAAGTTGATCGCGGTTAAGGGTCCATGCGAAGAAGCTTTCGGCGGGAGATCTTCCATGGAGATCCCCTGTGACGGCACACCAGTGGCGGCTCGTCGGTAGGCACTGCGGAACTGCAGTACCCCTAAATTTTTTATTTACAATTGAAATAATCAAGAACAATATAAGGATGAGCTCACTGAATAACTTTTTCAATAACTTTTGAAACTTTTATTCATTGCTCAATGCTCATCCTTTTATTTAAGTAATTATTTCAACCCATTCTTAGAGACAGCACCCCTAGAATTTTTAGTCACGAGCCGCCACTGCGGCACACTCAGGGCGTGGGCATCCTCAGCAGACGTTAAAGGAGTGGTAGGATCCTCACTTAGACCATCAACCCAAAAAACACGACCATTGACCTTAATGGGTACTTCCCCAGTGTTGCGGTCAGTTGCTGTATGTGTATGAGCCAGTAAATAGCCTTGTGCCCATAGCTGCAGGGATTGTTTCTGTGAATGACGGCTGAGGTGTCTTTAGGCATGAAGTTATTTTTGAACACCGTAAAACATAATGAGGCTATCGTGGTTGCGACTTGCAACGGACCGCACTTGAAACGGGCTATGTACATCCTTCAAAAGGCCTTGAAATATACTCTAAGCACGCGCACATCATTCACGCAATAACGCTCACATTCATCAGCTATATTTTATGGACTAGTTTCATTAAAACTGTTGTAGTAGCGGTCAAAATCTTCACGCTCACTATCAATCATGTTGGTGTAGTTAAAGCAATGTTTGGGGGGAGGCAGTCCTACGTAATTTAAAGTGTCGCTAGTGAGGAAAGTGTAAGGGAAATACCTTTTGAAACTTCGGCGGCTACACCCATCACCTTGGGTAGCTTGGCTAATTTACAAGGTGTGAATAATAAAGTATCTTTAAACTGAACATTACTTCTTATCTGCATTTGGATAAGTTTGCTCCCCTTTCAAGGAGTTGCCTGTAAATATCTCCGATGACTCGTGTTCAAGCAATTCCTTATAAAGGAACTGTGTGTCAAATTTTCCTCCTTTATGGGCAAGAATATACAGTCATTTTTTCTAACTTGTCCGCTAATTTGACAATATAGGATACAAAGAGTTTCACAGGGCTGTCGTGTGCAAGCATTTTAAAAACGTTTGTCCACTTATCATATTTATGACATTCATCACACTCGACATCCATGCACTCATCGCAGATAGTCTGGCTTAGAGTAGATGTAGGATAACATCTTTGGTTTCAGGGTTTGTCTAAGTTTCTATATTGTAGTACACGGTTATACAGGGTTTATTTTTAGGCTTAGCATCTTTCATATAACATACATGCTTCACTCCATCCGCCTTATATTTTTCATGACATATAGAACAGTGAATTTCATCGCATTTATGCACAAACTTACCCCAATTATTCATCATATGAAACATGCCACATTCACAGATTCTCATTTTCCTGCAACTGCCAAATGATTTATGGAGCTCAAAGCATTTACTATTGAAAAATGTACGTGTACACACATTACATTCCCTCTTCTCGGTTTCAACTACACGACTTTCACGTTTGAGGCTTTTACACTTCTCACATACCATGTAGCACTCCTTACAATGTTTCACTATATCATCCGCAAACTCGAGACATCCCTTACACAAATCATGATGCCTTCCATATTTACGACTTTTATCATAACTAGCGTAGAGAGTACTTATATTGTGGTTCGGGAGATACGATGCTCCTGACAATCCTAAAATAAGTAGAGGTCTTGTACGATCTCTCACGCAGCTTTTTAAAACATACACAGTCCTACGACGTTAATTTCCTGCTCTACCCTTCTCAGCTCTTCAAGACCCATATTACACTCAAACTCAAGCTTACTATCTGAAGCCAGTTTACGGGCACGCTACACAGCCGTAGGCAACCAAATATTTTTAACCCGGGTATTCAGTATAGTAAACATATGGGCTAAGACTACTGCTATAAAGCCGCAACCACGATCGACGTTTATATGCTTTCTGTAATCAGACTGAGAATTGAAATTAAGAGTATACGGTTTTGCACTATGACCCGCAACCCGGAATACTCTGTGAATATCTACCATGAAGTTGTCCATATTGAAGGCTGTACTACTTTGAGAGGCCTGCATTATACGGACCAAGATATATTCTATGTCTACAGCTGCCACGCGTCTGAACGGATTACTACGCAAAAATCATCTACATCCCCGTCATCTGACCCGAACGTGAAGGACAACCTCGTCCGGACTTCACGTTCGTCGCGGTTCTGAAGGGCAAACTCCACAACACGCTCAACTACGCGCCGCAGTCCAACACCTTTGCTATACAGGGTTCCAGGGTCAACCCTAACCACGTACCGATTTCTAGTCAGGGCAGGGGTGGGGTTAGCGGTGCGCACCAGTTCGAATGTTATACCTTCCTCCACAGCACGAGAAGTTGCTGCTGGTGTGGAGGATGTACCCGGAATTGAACAGGAATAAGGAGGTATATTTGAGGAGGGAGCTAGTGTAGGGGTTATGTCGTAAGACGTAGAGGGCTGTGGATCTATTACTGCGGGTCTAGCAACAGGTGCACTCCTGCCACGTTTTATACCTGACGTGGAAGGTACTTCATCATCGTACCTCCGCTTTGAACTGCCAAGTCGTGGAGGTGTCGCTGGTGAGGGTTCGTCAGCGGGGTTGGAGTCTGTAGCTAAGTGTCATCGGGGTCTTGCGTAATATCGATGATGGAGTGCTGTATATCGTCGTCATTCATTCTGTGGAAGAAGAAAAACAAGAATATAAGGTGCAGCACTTAAATTTTGTTATATTTTGTAAATGACCCACTTTGGGGCGTGACGTGTTGGAGATGGAATCTGTAGAAAAATTCAGGTTCACAAGCCCATCCACATGTATTATATCCAGCCATAGAGGATGTGGTAAAACCGTGTTTATGCTTAAAATCATTAAAGATAAGGGGGAGATGTTCTCAAAATACACAATATCTAGTCTTATTCGCGCAACGAAGAAATGTGTCACAAATTGGAGTATTAGCCAAACAAATGTTCCCGAATCAGCGTAAGGAGTTTTTGGAGGTTTATAAAGAAGCTACAAGTCAGCGTTACGGATATTTGCTTTGTGACCTTCATCCGCGAAACACGTTTAGGGTGCTTCTAAGAACGAATATATTTCCAAACGAGCCTAAAACGGTGTATATTCCAGAATGACAAATAGGCTGAAGAAATACCGCGAATTAATAAAAATCTATCAACGATCGCCCCGAGCATTGCAGCAGATGTTTGTTAAAAATATCGACTCCGACTTTTTAAAATACATCTGTGAAATCTCTCTTAATGTTATAAAATGTAATGTGCCAATGAAAACCCCTCAGAAGGCTCGCCTACGTCGTTACAAGAACATAATATGTACGCTCGCTCATAAAAGTCAAACTGTGGGGAAGAAAAAGCGAATTATTGTACAAAGAGGAGGATCATTCCTTCCCACCTTATTTTAATTTTTGGGACCTTTACTGACTAGATTAATATAATGAAGAAAGTGGTAGTGATTCCATAGGAGGTGTATGCTTCACTGCAAGGGTCAAAGAATCCAGACACGGTTCTAGAACCCCGTAAAATCAGGCTTAAAAGAATGGGAGGCGAATTGTTAGCCCTATTAAAGAGTGTAAAGTCACCTGATGAGAAAAGGATCTTGTACCAAGAGGCTTTGCAGAAATTTCTTCATGAGTACAAAAATTATAAGAATCCGACAAAGCTCCCCGTGGTTATTAGGCACAGCGCGAGCAACGATGAGCATGTCGACATAGGACCTGTGGCCGACGTTAGAGACAAACAGAATGATGTCATGGTGTTTTATTTAATTCTTTTGGTTGTAAAAGATATTATTATTTAATTAAACCAAAAGGCTGGTTACGCCTTCTAAACTGACTGACGCATTTCTAAGCCAACCGTCAAGAATATATGCTTTAGTTAAATAAGTAGCGCTATCTGGCAACTCAACCTGTACACCTGAACAAGCCATTTACGCCTTCTAAGCCAACTGACGGATTTCTAAGCCAACTGTCGATAATATATGCTTTAATTAAATAAATATCGCAAGCTGGCAACTCAACCTGTACAAGCCATTTACGCTTTCTAAACCAACTGGCAGATTTACACCTTATAAGACAGCGGGCGCTCAGATGAAGTCTTAATATGCGCTTGGCTCCTGCCAGGCGAACACCCTCTTCCTCTCTCTCCTTCTCCTCTCTTTCTCTTAGGGGATAACTCCGCCTCCAAGTTGCATAACCCCTTGTTTCTCTTGCAACATTCCCCCTCCCCCTTTGCATAAACCCCCTTCATTGCATAACCCCCTCCCCTTGTTGCACAACCCCTTTGCAACATCTTGCGACATTGATCAATATTTGCAATTGCATTGCGCCACTCCTGCACTCTCCCATTTTGCACCCATGCTACTGACGTTCAGTCTTTAGGTACCTAAGGTCTAGTTTTGCTAGCCTCATCCTAACGCGATCTATCAGCACTGAAATTGACAAAGAATATTTTTGCTCACCAATATATTTTCACCACCTAGGATACGGTCGAACTCCTCATCTCTAAGAAGCTCGCGGATCTGTGGACGAACAAATACACCCTCCTTGATTTTTGCTTCACTGAGCTTTGGGAATTTACCACCGAGGTACTTAAAAGCTGTCCCCGTTTTATCCATAGCCTTAACAAAATTTTTCATGACGCCCAGTTTGATGTGTAAGGGTGGTAACGAAATCTTGCTCGATTCTACAAGTGGAGGATACTGAACATTTTTTGTTCCAGGTTCCAATGAGTTTCGGAGTGGCCAATCCTTCTTGATGTAATGAGAAGTCCTAACCCGACTATCCCATTCACACAGAAAACAGCAATACTTAGTGTAGCTCGGCTGCAGTCCAAGCACGATAGCAACAATTTTCAAGTCACCACAAACCTGCCACTGATGTTTGTCATAGTTTATGCAGTTCAAAAGTTGCTTCATGTTGTCATATGTTTCCTTCATGTGGACTGCATGACCAACTGGTATTGATGGCAATACGTTGCTAACATGCAACAAAACAGCTTTTAGACTCAACTTCGATGAATCAATGAACAGTCTCCACTCATTAGGATTGTGAATAATGTTGAGAGCTGCCATCAGACCATCGATGTCGTTGCAAGCTACAAGGTCACCTTCCATGATGAAGAATGGGACAAAATCTTTTTGACGGTCACGAAACTTACACACTCTAACATATTTAGCGAGGAGATTCCACTGCTGCAATCTGGAGCCCAACAGCTCTGCCTTACTCTTTGGCAGTTCTAAATCTCTGATAAGGTCGTTTAATTCATTCCGAGTTATCATGTACGGTTTAGAAGATGTCAAGTTATAAACAAATTCAGGGTCTTGTGAAGTTGAAGGCTCACAAGTTTCGCAGGTTCCTTCATTCTCCTCGTCCTCTGACTCCAGGGAGAATGAGTGTGGGGGCTCAGGAACGGGTAGTCCTTCGCCGTGAGGTACCGGGCGTATAGCAGAGGGTATATTCGGATATTGTAAAATCCACTTTTTCTTCTTGCAAATACCTTTCTTGACTGGAGGCACCATGCAGAAGTAACAATTGCTGACATGATCTGTTGGTTCCCTCCACACAATTCGCACAAGTATTGCAGCATATGTGTGGGGCCCAGCTCTTGTCCTGATCTCTAATCTTACAGCCAAAATAAAGGTGATAGGCTTTCCTAATCACGGCGGTTATAGCACGCTTTTGTGATGCAAAAGTCAATTCTCCAAACATAACAGAAGTTATCTACACTGTTCACGCAATTACGAGGCATCTTTGTTCAAACTAGGCTGAAAAAAATTCAGTTTCAAAAGCAAACACTAAAAAGAGTTTGACAAGGGTGCACTGTATGACTTCCGCGAATGAACTGATGCTGTGGCGTAATATGTAGACGCCTGTGACACATCGACGCTTTGATTCTACTGCGCATGCGCGTAGTTATATTTTTTTTTTTTTTAATAAATTAATGTAATTACATTGCATTTTAATAATTTTAAATTAGGTAAGGTTAAGTTAGGTTAGTATTCCATTTATATTAATATCAAAAACATTATGCGAAGCAATATGTTAAAATGATCCAATCTATTTTTTAATAAATAACACTAGGCAACAAATTTCAACTTTTTTTTTGTTACAGACACGTGAACTACTGATTCCTACTAAAGCGGTGATGCTGATTTCAGATCTGATATCAAAATTTCTCTATCACGTCCAGATTTTGTGTAACCGAAAACCCCTATTTTTCATTTTTTTCTCACCCGCTTCTATTACGAAAGCCGTCTAAGCTACTTTTCCGTGCCACGTTTTATGTTAAGCATACTTAAATAATTAGTGAACAGGGATGTCTTTCCTCCTTTATTCTGGCTTAAGACAGACAGCGGAATTCCGCTGCGGAGTTACCACCCCTGCGCCCAACCATCCACCCAAAGCGCGTTAGTATTTTGTTGTTACTACTGAAGGCAAATTCCTGTTCTTAAGTGAAACTTTGGTGTGTCCTCTTCCTTTGTCGCTTGTAGGATGACGAGCTCTCCTTCTGCAGGAACCAACAATAATCTCCCATCATATTTGGGTTGAAATTACCTTGGTATCTGTTTTCCATAACTGAGATCTGTTGGTGGAAGCGCTCACCATGCTCGTCACTTACAGCCCCAAGGTTGGCCGGGAAGAAGTCAAGATGAGAATGTAAAAAATGAATTTTCAAAGACATTCTGCATCCCATTATTTCATAAGATTTAAGCATGTTTTCTACGAGTTTACGGTGGTTTTCAGCTTTGTGGTTTCCAAGAAAATTTTTGACAACTTCAACGAAAGATGTCCATGCTCCTAGTTCATTCTCATTTAGGTTAGATGGAAACGATGCGTCGTGGATGACACTGCGGATCTGTGGTCCAGTGAAAACTCCAGCTTCTAGCTTAGCATCTGTCAATATTCCTTTGAATTTATCCTTTAAATATTGGAAACCACTACCTTGATGATCCATACCCTTCACGAAATTTTTCATAAGGCCAAGTTTAATGTGAAGTGGTGGAAGATGTACTTTCTGAGGGTCAATAAGTGCTGGGTGTTTCACATTGTATTTACCAACACATGTTCAGTTCTAGATGGCCAATCATGTTTTTTGTAGTGGTTCTTGTCATCTCTGCTGTTCCATAGACACAAAAAGCACATATGCTTTGTGTAGCCCAACTGTAACCCAAGAAGTAATGATACAACTTTAAGGTCGCCACAAATATTCCATGTGTGGTCCTTATATTTGATGAGTCTTAGCAGCAGTTTCATCGATTCATAAGTCTCATTAAGGCCAGTGGCATGTGCTACAGGTATTGAAGGTTTTTCATTGCCGTTGTGCAGTAATACAGCTTTAAGGCTAGCTTTACTAGAGTCAATGAACAGTCTCCATTCTTTTGGATCATAGCGACAGCCAATCCCTTGCATCAGACCACTGATATCGTGGCAGAAACAAACGTTTTCTTCCTGTAAGTAAAATGATGAAAACTGCAAATGGCGATGGCGGAAATGGGAAACTTTGGTGTTTGGTTGGAGAAGATTAAATTCTTGAAGTCTTGAACCAAGCAACTCTGCCTTTTCTTTTGGTAATTCCAAATCGCGCACTAAGTCATTTAACTCCGCTTGACTTAACAAATGTGGGGAAATATTTGCATCTGGAACATATATGCCATCTTTCCCTGTTTCTATATCACTAGCAGAATCTTCAGATGAACTGCTGTCTGTTATCGTTGCTGGTGGAACTGGTGGTGGATTTGTTTCATCATGTGGTACTGGTTTCATTGCTGATTCGCAGTTTGGGTACGTGATCTTTGATTTGTTTTTCTTTGTGAAACCAGCAATCTTTGTCAAACAAAAATAACAATCATTGAAGTGATTTTTCGGCTCACGCCAAACCATGGGGACTGAGAACGGCATAGCTTTTCTTTTACCATTCATCCAAGCTATTAACATTGCATTGCACTGTGCACAGCAAATATGTGGTGCCCAGTCCCTCTGTTGGTCTCCTAACTTACAGTCAAAATAACACTTGTAGGCAAGTTTAATCTTTGTTGTTATGTTTCTACGTTGTGGCTTAGGTGTATATTGTCCACAGACAAAGCAGAAGTTGTCTGGGTGATTTACACAAGCACGTCTATTTGATGCCATTTTGAATTACCATACAATATCTGAAAAAACGTAGAAAGTAATTATTACGATGTGCAAAATAAAAAGAAATACACACCGTAGTACAAAACAAATGCTATAAAAACACACAAGTCACCACAACCTGTCACTTGCTCATCAGCAGAGAGCTTCAACAACCGTTCTGCTTGACTGTCACGTAGCGACTCGGGATAAATTTTATTTATCAAAATTGTTCGAATTTGTATATAGTTGGCAAAAAAAATTGCTTTAACCTTGAAAAGCAAGTTTCATATTACTGGCATTAAGCCGATTAAAACCAAAATCTGGACGTGGTAGAAAATTTTACTAAAAGTGATTTGCATTTTACACAAAATCTAGACGTGATAGAAAAAATCTAATTATAGATTTGAAATCAGCATACCGAAAGTAGCTAGGAGCACCTATTTGGTCTTCTGTAACAAAATCTTTGTTGCCTAGTGTAATTTACAAATACATAATGTAATAGATAAATTTAAAATTACATTTTATTGTATATATATATATATATATATTTATATATATATGTATATATTTACATTAATTTATTAAAATAAAAAATATAACTACGCGCATGAGCAGTAGAGTCAATGCGTCGATGTGTCACAGGCATCTACATATTACGCGACAGATGCAGAACAGTTAGTAGGGTGCAGGGTTGCCTGATATCTTTATAAATAGAGCCAATTGGCAATTTTAGGCATCATTTTCGGATTCAGTGACCCAAAATTAGTAAAGATTGAATATATTTATTTCCGAAGCATTTTGGCTGTAGACCAGTGTTACCAAATATACTTAGCTGATTTGCACTGCATGGCGTCAGCAAGCTGTGCAAAGTTTGGATTATAGTTGCTGACTTCTAGCCTCAAGCAGGCTTCTGGATGATTATCTGTTGGAGTGGACATGTACTTGGACTTGATGATTTTCATGTTTGAGAACGCTAGTAGCATGGGCGCAAAATGGTAGAGTGCAAATGCAATTGCAAATGTTGATCAATGTTGCAAGAGTGTCACCCGCCTTGGTACCAACCCCCACCCCCTTTGGTGCAAGGCACCCCATAGTCCCAACCCCCCAACCCATTTTGTTGCAACCCCCTTTTATTGCAAGGGACCCCCTAAATGGGGGAGGGGGAATGTTGCAACTTGGAGTTATCCCCCAAGCTGCAGTGAACCTAACCTAAGAGAAACGAAGAGAGGTGGTCGCCCGGCAGGAGCCGAGCGCATACTAAGACTTCAGCCGTGCCGCCGGTCTCTTATAGGGCCCCTAATCAGACAGGTGGCTTAATTAGCCAGAGCCAGCGGGCGCCACTAGCTAGTTGGCTTAGAAGGCTGAGTTGCCAGTTTGCGTTTATTTATTTAATTAAAGCATATATTTCCTATTCAGCCAGTTGGCTTAGAAGACTGAGTTGCCAGTTTGCGTTTATTTATTTAATTAAAGCATACATTTCCTAATCAGCCAGTTGGTTTAGAAGACTGAGTTGCCAGTTTGCGTTTATTTATTTAATTAAGTATATACTCTGGCTTAATCAGCCAGGTGGCTTTTCTTAGAAGGCATAAATGGCATGCATATAACCTTCGAGCGAATTAAAAGCGTACATACACTCACCGACTGTACACCCCTATTATCACACACACACACACACACACACACACACACACACACACACACACACACAAAAGCATCACCATCAATCGTATAGACTTTTAAGAGCGCCAACAGGAGATGGTGAAATGAGGGCTACGACTTTTAGGAGCTCGCCCGTCAACAGGAGATGGGGGCTACGACTTTTTAGGAGCTCACCCCATTAGCACCGCGTATCCGATAATGAGGGCTACAACCAAGCGTCCAAACGATTGGTGGTCAAACCAACCATCAACCAACTCCTGGTAGACCGTCACTAAATACGTCCAATAGACAGACCTATTAAACAAATAGGATTATTGCAACGTTCGTTCATGTTGTTTATCTCCCTTTCTCAGTTGCCGTATGAATTGCCAGTTTGCACTTATTTATTTATCAAATATTTTGTCTTAGAAATCCGCTTTAGAAACCAAGCAAATGATATAATTAAATACCGTGTACAAACAAAAAGGAATAAATAAAACGCCAATATCATTCTGATTATTTAGATGAATTAATGGAAATAAATATATAATCGGGTGTGTATATATATATATATATATATATATGATCAAAAATAATAATAGCATCATGAATGGGAAATATATAATAAAAAATAAAGGAAACGTATAATCAATTGCATTAGTACAGGAAAAATATATAGTTATATTAAATATATTGAAAATATACGAAACGTATAATGAAATGCATATTAGTACAAGATCTATATATATATATATATATAATATATATAATATATATATATATATATATATATATATATATATATAAATTAAATATATTTCCTTTATGTTCTACTATGCAAAACGCTAAACTCACACGTAATAGAGCTACATCCACATCGCCATTACTTTTTACGACATGGTAAAACCGTCCAAGCATCACTTCACCGTTTAACTGATACGGAGGTCTATACTCGACGTAAATGGCTTTCATATCATTCAATACTATTTTTGTGCCCACTTTACACCCTGCGGGCAAGTCATCTTTAAACACGGCTAGAACACAATCAAAAGCACGTACAAAGAGGTCACCGTTAACCACAACATCAAATACAAGTTTATAAACATGCCTTTCCAATCGATGGTTTTTTCTTACCGTCCCGAGCTTTTCAATCGTGAACCCTTCTTCACTCTGCATAGCGGCATTGGAAATAATCTTTCAAATCGTAACGACACCTATCCACTATATAGAGGTACAACTCTTCAGGGTGAACAGTGTAGGCAGCACAGCTCTGTACCGCTCAAGTGCTTTGTACCAAAACTCAGGATATTTCGAAGAATCTAAACCTTTTAAATATGCATCCAGATCTAGACCATTCTCCCCCTGTTCATTCCTACATTCAATAAATCCGTCGAGCAGGGCGGTGTATGCGTGTTCAAGAACCGTGTCAAAATAAATCATATCAGTAACACGACCGTCTAATATAGGCTTCAGCTTACGGAATCTGACGATTTCAAACATTCTGTCGAGGATGAAACAGTTTCGTGTAGGGACAAGAACATCATTATCAGCTGCATTCTTCCACATCAGTCGTATATCAATGCATGGTTGTTCGTTATTTATACACAATGTACAAACAATGGTATATGAGAGGGCGTCACTTATCATCTCTCTTATTGTACCTACGCCAACAGGTATTCTATAACGGTCCTCTGCCCACCTCTCAACTATCACGAAGATTCTATTCATCTCCTCAACACTTAAATAAATAACGTTACGTTTGCTTCCATGCCTGCAGATCGTTTCAAGCACATAATTAATGGTGCCGGTTTCACGCCTGAACATGCGCAATGACTTCGTCACGGAGACGTCGTACGAGGCGTTGAGAATGCTTCTCAAAGGGAGTTCCATCGTATTCGCACGTCCACTCGGTTCAAGCTCTGGGATGACAACGGCACGTCCACTCGGTGCAAGCTCTGAGATGACTATGAGCCACAGGAGGCAGGATCGGTTCGATTGGGCGGGGTGAGTCACGCTGAAGATACGTGTGTGGGTTTGTTCGAACTCGTATGCTCCGTGAGGTACACGGATGGGGGGCACAGGATCGCGTCACACTACTAAAGTGTGTACAGGTTTGCTCGAACACTCTTGGGCAAACAGAATTTTCCGAAACGAATTTAATGTTTAATCACTCAACATTTCCACAAACAAAACAACTCCACAAACCGGCGCGCTATTAGAGAGAAACATGTTCATATTTGGTCTTTTTGTTTAACAAGCGATACTCATCCCTAAAGTCTGTTAAAAACTCACACAGCCCATTAGTCATAACCTCACTACAAACCTCATCATGATATATATTAATATAGTGGTAAAAATACTTAAGACTGTCCATGGTGACAAGATTTACATCTTCAACCGTAGGGTACGAGTAGTCGGTATGGTGTAACATGATATAATACCGCTTGTCACACCACTCATCAACAAGACTCACTACCCATAACTGCTGTTTATCTTCTGAACGTGCTGCTTCTTCTACCTCGTGGTATATATGTGCCTTTATAAAGCTTAGCTCTATAAGATACTTCAATACATCGTCTGTACTGCGAAATCCTACAACCCCTCGCCAGAATACCCGTAGAGTATTTGAACATCTCGGTCCTTCGCACGGTTCAATGCAGCCTTAAAAGAGGCAAAGGAGGAGGGAATAGGGAGTTTTTCAGTATCCATCACATCTATGCACTTTGCAGAATACTACTTCATAAATGTTGAACACGCAATATTAAAGGTAGCCATTACTATTTTTCTTCTACGCGAGAGAATACACGTCTGAGCTCAAGGGTATACAGAGGTCAACTGAGCACGCAGGGATAGAGGCATGACTCACGCTGCCGGTCTTACAGTGGGCGGGGCTTAGCTTTTTACTGTACACACGCACACACGCAAAGGAGAAAATGAAACGCTAGTTGAAACACGATTTATTTAATAAACGAAATATTCAAGGTGTGTATATATATACCTATATATATTTACAAATACGTGTAATAAATAAGCTAATAATAGACATCAAAGATTACGGTATCCAAAGGGCACAGTATCATAGGTACCAGGCACCTGGTAGCGTTTCCTATAGGTGTTACGGCATACCTTTGTACCCCTAAGTTCCTTCACGCCCCCGAGCTTCTGTGCCCGAAAATTGTGGGTGTCTACAGTCAGTTCGGGCCGGCGGTCACCTTCATCATCTTCCAAGTACACTAAATCCTTCAACGAATCAAAGTTAATGACCCGCCGATTCGCATGGTTAAGTGTGATACCCTTAGCCTTCACGATATACTTCGTATCATCCTCTATCCTCACCCGTACCCCATAGGTTTTTGGCCGCGTTGAAACAAACGAGTCTGCGTATGCGATGTCTCCATACTCATCCTTGATCTCGTCAGTTAGCTCTCCGAGGAAATCCCCAATAGCAGGCATGTATTCACCCCTCCTCGCTGTGAATATCATGCTATCTGTATCGGCATACAAAACCCTCCGACCAAGAGAATGCAATAGGCCCCAAAGTTTTACGCGTGCGTAGGCTGTTGTGAATCTAGCCACAGAAATGTTTGTAACCCGTGAGGTATCTGTTGCCAATTCGGTATTGTTGTACTTTATTATGTAAGTATTACCTACATTCACAATCTCTATGACCTCTTTATCGTTTGCGTTGGCGTAATCCCAGACTTCACTATAACTTTGTGCCAAATGAACGTTCCCTTTGCCGGTATTCTGAGCAAATTTTCCCCAAAGACTGTTTAGGGCACAACTTTGCGCTAAAGCGCTTGCCAGGGTTCTTTACAATTTGGATACGATCAAGCTGTATACCTTCACGGTCATGGTAACGTAGAATATAAGACGTTTTCTTATCTTCGGTATCAACCCCTCGCGGGTATCCTGACGCTTCAACCTTATCCTTCAAAAAAGCATTTATATATGGTGTGAAAAGGTTGAGTAGCTTCTGAAACCTCCACATCTCATGTATCTTCATTATTCTATACCCATGGCGAACGGCTAGGGCCAGCTCAGGGCTTGTGTATACACCTCTGATCTTACGCTGGTGGGGTGTATGGTCACAATCACCATTGTTCTCTTCCGCGCACTTCACGCACAGGGGAAACATGAGCTTGTGATCTATAACGACAGGTAAAATCGCCATCCATAATTCGCGAGGGGGGAAGCACGTCTACGAAAGAGAGTCCAAAGTAGCGCTCATTCAAGTTAGCCGAAAACTCCTCGATGGTTGGTATAGCGGGGCCCACCATTTTTTCAGGTGCGCCCAAGGGGTACGGGTTGTTCTTCATCACGTAGGGGTATAAAGAACAGAAGTCGTAGTAATGGAGCTTCACACCCTCCGTAGGCGGAAAGTATAGCTTGAAGGGATTTGTACGCCCTCCGAACAAGCTATCACCGCATTTGAGAGGCTCCACTACCATTCGACGTTTGATCGTGTTTATTTCTTCACGGTACTGTCCATCTGCATCCATCCGCGCATCATACTCATGCTCCCACAAAACTTTGTGAGTGAACTGGGATCCTATTAGTTGGTCGCGAGTGCGGCTCCATACAAGACTGTCGGCAGGAGATCTACCGTGGATATCTCCTACGATCCCACACTCAGGACGGGGGCACCCGTGTCACCAGCAGCCGTTAAAGGAGTACACAGTCTTTTCACCAGTGTCACGGTTTTCACTAAGACCATCAACCCAAAAAACACGACCATTAACCTTAAAGGGCAATTCGCCCGTGTTGCGAGCATGCTTTATGTATATACCTGTCTGCTGTTGTAGGTGTATGAGCCAGTAAATAGCCTTGTGTCCATAACTGCGGGGGTTGTTTCTGTGGATAATGGCTAAGGTGTCTTTAGGAATGAAATTGTTCTTGAACACCGTAAAACAATGAGGCGATGGTGGTTGCGACTTGCAACGGATCGCATTTGAAACAGCATATGTACATCCTTCTAAAGGCTTGAAAGCATACTCTAAGCACGCGCACATCATTCACGCAATAACGCCCACATTCATCAGCTATATTATAAGAATTACATTCATTAAAACGGGTCTAGTATCGATCAAAATCTTCACGCTCATCTGTGCTCATACATTCATAGTTGAAGTAATGTTTGGAAATAACCTTTTGAAACTTCAGCAGATACGCCCATTACCTTGGGTAGCTTTGCTAATTTACAAAGTGTGAATAATAAAGTGTTTTTAAACTGTACATTACCTTTTATTTGCATCTGTATTAGTTTGTTGCCTCTTTTCAATGGATCACCTGTAAATATCTCAGAGGACTCGTGCTCAAGCAACTCCATATAAAGGAACTGTGTATCAAATTTTGACCCGTTATGGGCGAGAATATACACAGTCATTTTTTTTAACTTGTCCGCTAACTTGACAATATAGGACACAAAGAGTTTTACAGGGCTATCGTGGGCAATCGTTTTAAAAGCGTTTGTCCGTTTACCATATTTGTGACACTCATCACACTCGATCTCCGTACACTCATCACATATACTGTAGTCTGGCTCACAAATAAATGCGGAATAACCTCTTTGGTTTCAGCGTTCGTGTATGTTTCTATATCGTAGTAGTTGTTTTTAGGCTTCGCATCTTTCATATAACATACATGCTTTACTCCAACCGCCTTATATTTCTCATGGCGTTACAAACAGGTTTTAGCGCGGCAGAAGACATAATGGGGGGCATTAAGCCTAAAGAAGCTCTAGAAAAAAATTTGAAACGTAGATGAAATCACAAAGATGCAAATAGAAAAATGCCGGGGCGGCGGAAAGAAGAGATCTGCTAGGAAGAAGGGGCTACCAGCGCGTGGCGGAAAGAAGAGATCTGACAGGAAGAAGGGGTTACCATCACGTGGCATTAAACGTAAAAGGAAACCGAAAAAGAAGTGCTCTAAGCGCATGAAACCTATGGCTGATCATTTTTGTAACTGATATAAGCTGAGGACACTACTCGTCGTGGGAGGTGGTACTATTTCTGTCTCGTCATGGCACGTTTCATCCATCCGTGTAGAACACAATGCTGTAAATCGGAACTGTCCCTCTTTGATATGCCCCTACTCAGGTCTCTATTGAGCATAGTGACTTTATTACAATTAACTCATTAAACACAATTAGTACATCCAGTGCCCCTATAGAATTCGTGATACCCAGCTCACGCCCTTACTTTTTTTATCCGAGCTGTATGCACATGTATGCTAAACTGCGTATAGCCCATTCTGATGGGACGGACTGCGATGATAATTACTCTGCCTACCCTGAAACCAACTTTTTGCACTCCATATTCAGCCAGTGTGAAGTGTATTTAAACCAGGTTAACATCTCGGCTGGTACGGGGTACTATCACCTACGAGCCTATTTGGAAAATGTCCTCAACTTTCCAAAAGAAGCGAAGGAAACCTTTTTAACAGCCGAGGGGTATTACCACACTAAAGATGAAAATGGAATAGAGGATAAATTTAAAAATTCTAAAAAAAATATACGAATGTTTTGGGCGCTTGCATACAGACTTCACATTCCAGGAGAAGTTGCTTATGAACGGGGTGGATATGAAGTTGAAGCTTACCCGCACGATTCCTGAGATCTGCGTAAGTCTGGGGTCTGATCAAGAAGAAGGCGCGAAACCCGTTGTGATACACATCATGGAAACGTATTTGCATATACGCCATGTGAAATTAAGCTCCCCGAAACAAATAGAAATTAAGAAAGACTTAATACACGCCACAGTAAAATACCCAATTAACAGGGTACAGATCAAACTGTACACGGTCCCCGCAGGGCTGGCGTCGAAGCAGATAGAAAACGTCGCACTAGGCGTCCTACCTAAAAGGATACTAATTGGCATGCACGACCACGCCTCGACGAACGGAAACTATAAAAAGAGTGCCTTTAAATTCGAGAATTTCGGCCTTAAAAGTATTACTCTACACGTAAATGGGGTTGCTCTGGGAGGGACATTGAATACGGACTACTCATCAGATGCTGTGTTCCCGCTCTGCGCGAGAGCATATAGTAGTCTGGCTCATAATACAGGCTCCTGTGATGAAATTGGTTTTGGCGTAACGCAGAAAGAATTTGTCGAAGAATTTAACATTTATTCATTTGATATTACGCCGGACTTGTCAGCTGGCACAGATACGCATTTAAGCCCACAGAAGAGTGGGAATATCTAAGTTAGGTTGGAATTTGCCAAGCCTATAGACGCGCCTATAAGTGTACTAGTTTACCTCGAGGCACAGGCACTAATAGAAGTTGATCGTTTCAGGAACGTGGTCACACACTTTTAGAATGGATGCGCGTACACTCCAGAGAGTGATGAAAAGTGACCGTTTCGAGCGCTCAAAATTTATCGGAGTATTCGCGAAGAATGAATGAAATATTAATTCTGCCAAGTACGAGAAATTGGTACGGGATTATCGTTAACACTGACATTGTGGGAGGTGAAGGATTCATTGGCTTGCAATCTATTTTAAAAAATTTCCGAAATGGAATGATTCGGCAATTGTGAAATTTATAGCCCAACTAGGTGTGCCTGAGATTAGTTGGTCCCCATATCGTTTCCAAGGATATTATACTAAACATGTGGATTGTATTGCAGTTTATTTCTCATGCACATGTCACGTGGGAAGGGATTTATGAATTTTTTTAAATTATTCGATTTCTGCGACACAGCTGAACGATAAAAGTGTATGCAAACAGATAAAAATAAGGTTCCATACGTTAGTACCCCCTGTAATGTGTAAAGGCATATATCTATATTGTGTAAAGTTGTATATACATTTGTAACTGTATCCAGTGAGACTTATATATCGGATACTGACCCCTTTTTGTACATGTTTTCTGCTATTTAATAAATTAAAAATATTTTGCGTTTTGTTCGTAACCTTAAAAAAATACTTACATTATCTCCTCTACGATCTGGCACTCGCTAGACCGAATGTGTGCCAATACCTCGACATCTGTATTCAGGTCACTGGGTAGGCTGGGCGGAGAAGCATCCATTTCATTTATCAGCCTTTCATCCAAAGTAGCTATAACACGCCCTTGCGCGTATAACACGCCCTAGCGCTGATTCGCCCCTGTAACGATAAGTAAAAAAACTCACGAAATTGGATGCAGATAATTCGTTTTCGCTGGTTGTGCTATGCACCATCTGCATGCAGTGGGAATCGATCCCGGTGCCAAATCTTGATATTTTTAATATTTCTTTGTAAGTTTTATAAAAATTCCACAAGAATCGTGCAAATAAAAACACACCATATATATATATATATATATATATGAGGAACAGACAATGATTAAAAATATTTTTCAAAACGCGTTTATAGCCGCCTTTTATAAGTTAAAGCCGATTGAAACTATATTACTAATTATAAACGAGAATAAGCACAAACTATTTTGCAAACGGAGCCAAATCTTGATATTTTTTAATATTTCTACTGTAAGTTTTATAAAAATTCCATAAGAAATGCGCAAATAAAAAACACCATATATATATATATATATATATATGGTGTGTTTTATTTGCGCAGAAAATGATTAAAAATATTTTTGAAAACACGTTTATTGCAGTCTGGCGAATTAAAAACCCTACTGCGGTACTGAATTATCGTGAAAAATATTCTTAAGGCTCCATCATATATACTGTGTGTATATACATATATATATATATATATATATATAAACGAGGGAAGAGACAAATAATTAAAAACAATGAGATTAACATTTACGTTGTGGGATAACTCTGAATAAAGGAAATTAGATTCTCAAATATAAAAGAGAAAAATACACCTTTAATTTTCGAGAAAAATATTAATAACTATTCTCTGCTCCCTCATATATATATATCGTGAAAAAAAAAATAATAAAAATATATAATATATATATATATATGAAGGAACAGACAATAGTTAAAAACAATGGGATTAACTTTTCCGTTATAATGTTATAATGTTTCAGACCAACAAAGACCCTAGGATCCACTCATGGCTGGACTACCTACTGCGTTTAATTGTGTATTGCGCATGTCCTCCGTGATGGCGGAGGGGACCTACAATTTTACGTGGGTTCCGAACCACAAGAACATAAGAACATGAGAAATTTTTATAGTGGGCACACTATGGGCCACTTCGGCCCATCGAGGTGGCTCCACTATGTAAAAACTGCCTGTACATTGGCAACAACCAATTTTTACAAAACCAAACAATTATCAATTTAAAACTAGTTAATTATCAATTAAAAACTAAAGATAGAATCTCTCGATCCAGGGGATCAAGTCATAATAGACTACTATCCACAAATATGTTACACTCTATATCTATTTATAACTGACATGCAAATATATCAGATCCAAAGAATCCAGTCAATTTCCTTACGGTATCCATCACTACCAACACCCCGCCAACCAAAAATAAGTCACGGTCCACATCAATTGCGGACCAAGTCACAATTTACAACCATATACATTTCCATATATACACTTAGGAGGAAAAGTGCAGGTGTGGTTGTAAAGACTGTACAGTAATGTAGAAATGTGTGGGCACCCATTTTGGGTCTCCCATTTAAGGGTGTTTGTGGGATAACTCTGAATAAAGGAAATTAAATTGTCAAATATAAACGTGAAAAATACATCTTTAATTATAATTAAAGATGTATTTTTCACGTTTGTATTTGACAATTTAATTTCCTTTATTCAGAGTTATCCCACAACATAAAAGTTAGTCCCATTGGTTTTAACTATTGTCTGTTCCTTCATATATATATATATTATATATATATATAAGCACACCGGACAAAAAATTAGTCACCCCTAATAGCACCGATAGTAGGAAGTTCAAGGTCACACAGAGGGCGCTGATGTAGCATTGGTAAGTGACAAGTAGCGGTGACGTAGCACACAGGATCAGATCTGTTTCGTGAGGTGGTGAAGAACAAAGTGTGTGTTGGATATAGTCTGCAAAATGGGTCGTGAGGCAGACGTTACTCAGTGGCAAAAAGGAGCCATCGTGTTTGGCAGAGCCCACGGACACAAAATGTCTGAAGTAGCCCAATTTGTTGGTGTGTCAACGCGTACTGTCAGCGAGTTTACAAAGAGTGGTGTAGTTCGCAATCAACTGACAATCGACGGCGTAACTGTGGCCGGAAAACAATTCTCGACAATAGGGGCCGCCGCCATGTTTCTCGTCTAGTAACTGCAAATCGTTTTCAAACCAGAGAACAATTGCTCCAAGAAACCAATGAGGTTCTCCAGCGACCAATTTCCGAACGGACATTGCGACGAGAACTGCATGCGATGGACATCTGGAGCAGGGTACCACGGAAGAGGCCGCTGTTAACAGCAAGTCACAAATTGGCACGTTATAAATGGGCTCAGAGGCACAAAAACTGGACTGCGGCAGATTGGAAACATGTAATTTGGTCCGATGAGTCCCGTTTTTTTTGTTCTCCAATGATGGGAGGCGACGAGTACATCGCAGATCCAATGAAGCCTTTAATCCTGAATGCGTCGAAGGTGTTGTTCAGGCTGGAAACAGAAAGTGAAGCGCAGGAATAGACACCCACGGACTCTGGCGGAACTTCGGGACCGGCTGATGAACGAGTGGCAGCAAATCGATGTTCAGTACATGCACAACCTCGTAGAGTCTCTGCCTCGCCGGATTCGTGCGGTTATCAAGGCCAGAGGCGCCGTCACACGTTATTAGGTACATTCTGAGAGGGTGACTAATTTTTTGTCCGGTGTGCTTATATATATATATTTTTATATATATATATTTATATATATATATATATATTTATATATATATATATATTTATATATATATATTATATTTATATATATTTATATTTATATATATATTTATATTTATATATATGTTAACCCCTCCGTCTATGGCCCGGGTTGGTTCGAAGTTGACGGGGGTTCTAGTTAGGTGGCAGCAACGGATGTGTGACTTGCAGTAGTTTTCTTCTATATTACTCTCCGAGTTCTTCTATAGTGGCTCGGAGGACTCTGATAGACTTACTAAAAATGCTGAAGGTTCCGGACTCTTCTTATAGCGTATCCGGAAAGTTTAATGACTAAGTTCTTCTGAAGAGAGCAAGGCTCGAAGGATAAGATAAAAACTATCTTTTACTGTAATTTACTGCTAAAATGTACAGGTAGTGCTCAGCCTCTGAATTAGCTTCTGAATGACAATGGAAGATTTTTACTGGGGTTTATATACCCAAAAACTGCTAACATCATTATTATTAAATGCTAAAAAGGCTGTATTATTTTTGACAATATTCGAAAATAAAGTAAATTTTCAGCTGTGGTAAGGCTTGAACGAGTAAACAAAATATTTGAAGACGAAACCATATTTTTATCTTAAACCGCGACTTTTCAGATCTGATGTTATCATGATCTGCCAAGTTAACTAAAAGTGGAAATCGGACTATGCATCTTTACACTAAAATATGCATATGAGTAAAATTTTAAGGTTTAAGATGTACAATTTTAATGCTTAGGCAAGACATGATCTCATCTTTTATAACGAAAGAGAATGTATACAAAATATGAACATTGCAAAGCTTAAGCAGGATTCCTTATTAAGCGAAATCTAAAAAAATGATTATGAGATTTTAAAAAACAACAGGTCACCAATTATTTAGCAAAGTAGAAAGCAAATCAAAAATTTTATCCAAACTCGCGTTGGGCGATTTTGGTCCTTATGTAAAAATGAATACACACACGTACATACATATGAGTATAGGCATTATATAAAGTTAAATATATAAGAATATACAGGATTATATAAATACATGAACCATATACACATGAATTTTTAAAATGGATACTTTTCTTAAAATGGATACTTTTTCTTAAAATGGATACAAGAACTATATAAATGAATACAAGAATTACATGAAGAATAAGATAATATAGGAATATGGGAATTATTTATGGTTCATTTTTACAGGGCTCTCCCTCTAGAATGATATTAATATAATAATGTAACATCCTAACTAATGCTAACTAGATGATAACTATGGGTTTTATAATACAGATTTATATATACAACATAAGTCGGGTGGTTAAGTCTAGTTCACGTGGTCTGGGTACGCACTCTTGGTCGTGCATAAATAGTTTCATGTTCCGTGTCACTTGGTTTTCTTTGTTCCCAGAATGATCTTTTCACCACAAATATACCGAGGATAATAGCACATACAATAATGATACTAACGGCAGATGTTGAGAAAATGGTTACCGGTTGTAGTATTTGTAAGAGGTTATTTTGGTTATCATCCGAAATTTTAAACCGGCTCAATTGATCATTCCATTCAGGGGCATGTAGTTCGGGTAGGATGGTTACAGGTTTTATGGAGAGATTTAAGATCTCTATGACGGGTTTAAATTTAATTTGCGACGGGAATGGGTATGAGTTATTAAGGGTAACCTTGTACGGGTTGTATATTTGGAGGGCTTTTGAACGCAAGGAGCAACCAATTGGTAGCCGAATAACCATAGGGATTGTGATGAGGGAATAATTCGATGGACACTCGAGAGTAGCGGCAGTCCTGTTCGCAAGAAACCCAGATGTCTGGTCCAATTCGTAGTTGGATGGTTTTAGGGGAATGAAATTTTTTAAATGAACATACGGGGCATGCCGGTCACGAATTAAGTCGATAAAGCAAGACCTAGTAGTTGGAAGAATAACTGGTTTGAGTGGAGGGCAGACGAGTTGTTTATTTGGTTGCGGGAATCGGCAATGCCGGACGTCGCTATCTGACATCATAGAATAAGCTGACAGATCTTTGGTGAGGAAAAGGTAAGGTGGTACGGTGGGTAAATACAATCGATAGACATTAGAGTTGTTTTGGTAGGGTGTTGGGAAAGGGTGAAATTTATATACGTCATAAGTGAGGACATCGAAAAATGGTATAATTATGAGGTATGTGTAGGGGCGTGGTCCATGTACAGTCCAGGTGTATTCTAGAAATTGAGGGTAATTAGTGTGGTTGAGTGGGAATATGGGTGATAATTTTAATTGTGACTGGGCGGTGTGAATCAAGGACTGAAGTATTTCCCATGGTATTAGGGTGGAAAGAGTGATTTTTCCATGGGCTAGCTGGGTTGCACGCAAAACCTTGGAATGAATCGTAGTTATTCGTTGTAAGTATTTATCGATTAGGGTTACTTGTAGGTTCATTATCTCTATTAATTCTATATATCTTTTGTGTTCTTTGTATTGAGCTAACATGGATTCAAGGTATGTGAATCTGTCCGAAAGGGAGTGGAGGAAGCGATTGTTTTCGTGTAATGACCTAATAGTTTGTTCTAACATGTGTCCATTATATTGTCGATTCAATTTAAGTTCAATTCTTTTAATATCTTCTTCGGTTGCTAATCCGAATAAACCTTTGAACAGTTTCCCTCCTATATCTATCAGTCCTTTTACTTCTTTGGTTAAAGTTTTCTGAATTTTTAGTTTCAGTTTGTATCCATGGTAAGGCTAATATTTCTGATAGGGCGCGTGCTGTAGTTTGAATATTTTCGAGGGTATTTTCTAACAGAACGCGACTAATCTGATCTTTTCCTTGGAAAGAATTCTGGACTTTACTTTCAAACGTTTTTAATTGGGTTTGTATCTGAAGGAGATTGATTTTAATTCTAGCAGGGGGTTGCAAATTTATATAAAGGTCTGCGTGCCCTTTCAAAAATTTACCTTCTGCAAGTTTTTCTATAACAACTCCGGTAGAAATTTTAATGCTAGGGCTACAAGAGTAAATAATTTGGAAAATTATAAGGGGGACAATTTTATTCATTTCTACGCCTTAGGTTATACGGAGCTGGGGGTGGTTGTGTGGATACTTGTGTTTGTGGGCGAAGGGGTCGGCCTCGTTTTGGTGGCAATGGGGGTCGACCGTTGAGCTCGGATTCTGAGCGGGTTCGTTTCTTATGTGAAGGTTCTAGTTCACGTGGGTGATGCATTTGCGGGCGGTATGTAGGGTCCGTGCGTCGATCATCAATCGGTGAGGGTGGTGACAGAGGAGATGGTGGAGTTGGAGGAGATGGTGGAGTTCCACTGAGTGATCCTCTCGAAGGGGTTTCTCCAGGGTCTGGGTCCGATGGGACGCTTGGCTCTGGGGCCTCCTCTTGTTCAGAGATTGCCTCGAGTACTGGTGGTATTACGAGGTACCAATCTTCGTCATGGGTAGCGGTTCCCGCGGTGACCACTTCAGTTTTTTGATCCCTGCCCGATTTGTTAATATCTTGACCTTTTGAAGGATAGGCGGCTCGAACGCCTGGCAGCTGTTTTTTGGGAAGGTGTTGTTCGGAAGCTATCTTCAAATTGTCAGCGTGAATGATCTTTAGTTTGGAATGATCCCGGAGGTCGAGGATTTCATAACGATTTTTTCCGAGGTTTTTCATAATCCTATATGGGCCATCCCATTTTGGGTATAATTTGCGATGAGCACCTGGCGGTTTCACGCTCTTCAGATAACATCGCATACCGACGATTATAGTCCGTTGACGGGGATGACGCCTATGTTGCTCTTGCTCCATCTGTTGGTTTCGTTGGTCGAGGGCATAGCGGATTATGTCAAAAATCTTGAAAGATCGTTCAGCTAGTTGCTGATTTGCTTCTGCCATTTCGGAAGATGTTAGAACTGCCGGGTCGGTTTGGTCGGGCAAATCAAAAGGTAGACGCTTGTCGTAGTGATAGAGGACGAAATGAGGGGTGTCCCCGATGGACACATTATAGCCATTGTTGATGGCTGTTTGTACCATGGGAAGGGAATCATCCCATGTACGGGAGGATGCATCGACAACGTGGCGCAGGGCTTCCAAGATCTTTCGATTGTGCCTTTCCACTAAGCCGTTTGCCTGCGGATGGTATGCCACAATGTGTGTATTTTTAATTTTACACATGTTACAGAGTGACTCGAACAGTTTGGAAGTGAAACTAAGGCGTTATCCGAGATTAGGATGGAAGGAGTGGTATGATTTTGGATGACGCGTTCCACTAGGGCTCTTGCCACAGTTTCCGAGGTCTGGTCTGGAATGGCGGCTACTTCGCTGTAACGCGAGAAGTGGTCCGTAAACACAATGATGTACTGATTTCCCTTTGACGTTTTGGGAAATGGTCCCAGTATATCCATTCCAGTTCTTTGCCAGGGCCTTTGGCATACTGGATATTTATGCATCGGAGCTGTGGATGGTACGTTGCCCTTATGCTTTAAACACGACGGACATTCGGCGATGTTCTTGTACCTTTCTGTTCATCTCGGGAAAGTGGTATCGCTCCAAAAGACTCTTGATGGTGCGATCCGGCCCCATGTGTCCATACAAAGGTGAGTCGTGACAAAGTCCAATGGCTATATCGACGAGATCCTTTGGTATCTCCACGAGGTCATTTCCATCTTCGTTCCTGAAATGTACGAGCCCATCTTTGAGGTTGTACTGTTCTTTTACCTTCGATGGTTCCTTTTGTTCCAGGCGCGCCCGAAGGTTTTGGGTGTGTTGGTCCTGTTGTTGGGAGTATTGCAGACACTCGTAGTCGAACACAGGAAGAATTCCTATTTTATTCACTTGGGCGTCGGGCTTGAGTCTCGACAATCCGTCTGGAATAACTTGCAGTTTTCCCGGTTTGTATACGATTTTTGCTGCAAAGTCCTGAATCAACAGAGCCCATCTACTCAATCGTCCTTCAAGTAGCTTGTCCTTGAAGAGGTACGTGAGTGGCTTATGATTAGACTGACCATACGTACCGTTTTGAACGGGACAGTACCGTTTGTTTTATATTTCCTGGCCGTCCTGTCGTTTTAATAAAAATGTCAATTTTGTCCCGGTTTATGTACTTACTTTTTCATGAATACAGAATATTACATAACCCCCGTCCCTTTTTTGCCATCCCAATGTCCCGTTTTTGTCTCAAGGAAATATGGTCAGCCTACTTATGATCAGTCTTGATGGTTACATCGTAGCCATAGACGATATTTCGGAATTTTTTCAAAGCCCAATAACCCGCTAGGGCCTCTCGGTAGGGCACCGTCTACGTCCTGTAACAGGACGGCTCCTAGTCCATAGGAGGAAGCATCTGTGGCTATGATGAAGGGTCTTGTGTAATCAGGATATTGTAAAATGGGATGACAGGTTAGTTTATTAATTAAAGTTTCAAAGGCATGTTGGTGATCGGATTCCCAGTTAAATTTCGAATTTTTCTGGAACAAATTAGTAATGGGTTTAGCAATATTTGAAAATTGGGGGATAAAGTTCCGATAGAATCCGACAAAACCAATAAATGCACGGGCGTCGTCGATGGTTTTGGGTACAGGGTACCTTTCCAGGGCTTCGAGTTTGGCTGGATCAGGTTTAATTCCTGTGGACGAGAGTAGGAATCCTAGGTATACCAGGGATTCTTGTAAAAAATTGCACTTTGCAAGCTTCAGTTTAAGGTGTGCTTTTCTCAAGTGTGATAGCACATTCTGAAGGCGTTGAAAGTGTGTTTTTATGTCCGAACTGTAGACGATAATATCGTCAAGATAAACGAGAGCTTCGACACCTAATAGGTCGGAAAGGACTATATTCATCAACCTAGAGAAATTAGCAGGCCCATTTCGGACTCCGAAAGGTAAAACCTGGAATTCGTAATGGCCTCGGTTAGTGGAGAAAGCAGTCAATGCCCGAGATTCGGGACTGACCTCCATTTGCCAATAACCCGATGCTAAATCGAGGGATGAAAAAAATTCGCTTTCCCTACGTTCAGAATTGTTTCCTGCATGTTTGGAATCGGGAAACGGTCTGGGATGGTAATGTTGTTCAGGCGTCTAAAATCTATACAAGGGCGAGATGTTCCGTCCTTTTTGGAGACGAGAATCATAGGAGCGGACCAGGGACTAGCTGAAGGCTGAATGACATCCTGCTCCAACATGTCCTTGATGTGTTCCTCAATAGTGACTAATTGGGAATGTGGAACCCGATAGGGAGGAATGAAAATGGGTTTGGAATTGGGTTCCAACTTGATTTCAAAAGGGACCAAATTAGTTCGGCCCAGAGGATCTCCTTTTAGGGCAATCACATCTCTATTTCTTATCAGGAAATCGAGAAGTGATTCCATTAGTTTGGGATCCTGTAAAGCTGGTGACTCCTGAAGGGAGTGCTTCAGACATTTCTTATATTCTTCTTTTAATACTGAAGGATTTAACTCTAAGGAACTGGAAACACGATTTATCATACTGATGGGGAAATCTGAATCTACTTCTACTGTGGAAACAGTTCCTATTTTCTGATTTGAAGTTAATTCTATAGGACTTTTTCCTTTGTTTAAACAAACAACAGGGATAGCTGAATTCTGACTCTGACTAAGGACTTGGGCAATAAGAACATCTCTTTTGAAATTACTTTTCTCTGTAATCAGAGTACGCTCTGACTCTAATAATTTTCCTTGACTGTCAACTACTTTTGCTAGGAAACAAATCTTCTCATAAGGTGCTACTGTTATATGCTCGGTAGGGCATATGAAAAATTGTGAATCTGATTCTGGTTCGGCGACTAAAATTTGCCTTATTGGCTGAACTGAAGCTGGCTGGAAACTGGCTGACTGGAAACTGGCTGACTGGAAACTGACTGTGTTGATCCAACTGGATTCAACAACTGGAACTGATTACCCTGGGGTCTGATTTCTGGAGCGGTTGTCCCTCTGGATGCAACCGGCTGACTTGACTGCTATCAAGTGGAGGGGGTTTCCTATTTCTTTCGGAAATCTGAACTGAACTAATTCTATTAGCATTAAGCTGTCTGTCATTCTCACGGAGATGGTGTGTCCTATTTCGACACTTTACTAACTTTCCGGCTGGGTAAATCTCCCATTGATTCCGGTTAAAAAAATCCATACCTAGTAGGATGTCTGTCTGAAAGGTGGCGACTGTGTCCACTATACAACATTTCGCGGGTATACCGCGTTTCCAACTTCTAAATATAACTCAATTTCTCCGTATGTAGGTATGGGTGTGCCCGTAACTCCTCTGAGTTGGCAGGATGGTGCCTTAAGTTCATATTTGTAATTTGTATTCTCTAATAATTCATCTACACATTGTTTCTTAATTAACGTCGCGTGTGCTCCTGTATCTAGGAGAGCAGTTAAATCTTGGTTATCAGTGCTACAATTTATTATTAAATCTAGGAGGTCCGCACCTATTATCCTGATGGGGAGTTTGTGTGCGTATCTGGGTTCATTACTGTAATTTAGGAGGGCGGAGGTTGAACTGCTGCCTCCAATGTAGGGTCTAAAAAAGGGCTCGAATGGTCTTCTATGGGAGGACCTGGGTCATATTCTACGGGATTACCATACGCTGGAGGGTGTTCTTCAAAACTGTACTCTGGGGAAAATGATTCCTCCACGGGTACTTCTACGTACCGAACTAGCTCCTTGCTGGTTGTACTGAGGTTTGTACATGGGGTAAGAGTGTGGTTGACCCTGTGGTCGTAATCTATTGGGTTGGTGGTTCGACTGAGGCTGGGAATGGACTGGTTTCTGGGGATTGGATGACTTTTGGGATACGTTTTGGGAACGTGGGTGGTTTGGTTTCTGAAAGTGGGGTCTATACCCTGCAGGGGCTTTATCAGCACACTTTTGGCGATCGCCACGGCGATGACCATGTTCGTGACAGTGGGAGCAATAAGAGGGATAATTACACTGACTTATCATGTGCCCAAAGCTATCGCAGTTAAAACACTGTGGAGGAGGGCGTGTATTCTGGGTTTGGGGGGCTTGTTTCTGGGGTGGTGTCCCTGCATTGGCCTCGATTTATAGGGTTGTTGTTGCTGTTGGTGTTGTGGCTGCTGCTGTTGAATGTAATGTACGGGGTTTCTCTACTCTTTCGGTAGTTTTGGTTTGCTAAATCGGGGTAATGTTCCCGTGTTTTGTTTATGGCTACACTTACAGGTTTGTCAACATTTAAAAACTCCTGAAACTTTTTTTTAGGTGCTCCGGGTAGGTTTTGGTAAATAGTTGTTGCTACTATTAGATTTCTTTGTTTCGAAGTGAAAGTTATGCCACATGCATTTTCTGCGGCACGGAGGGCTTCTCCTACAAGTTTATGTGTTCGTGTAATAAAATTGTTTAAATCTTCGTGTTCCTCTTTCTTCCATTTAGCTTGGAAGACTGCTTCTAACGTGGCTAAGGGTTGTGCAAGTGTTATTTCTTTAAAAAATTCTAATAAGTTTTGTTTAAAATCGTCCCATGTTGTAGCTTCGCTAATTGATGGGACGTAGGTGACTGTGTCATGAGCATTCCCTCTTTAGGGTCGATAAATCTTTTTGCTTCTCTAATTTTTATATCATCATCGGTGATGTTTCGCGTAAGAAATGTTGCTCTAAAGATTCAATCCAAGGTCTTACGCGTGGTTCAACAAAGCGATTATCTATGGTCCCCTTAAAAATTAAAACAGTATGGGGAAGGTTTACTAGTCTGCCTAAGTTAATATGCTGGGGAGGGGGTTTGAGACTGAGACATATTGGCTTGTTCTGGATCTGAAGTTTGTGTGTTTGGGAGTATGTTTGAAGGGCGCGGGGTAGGTGGAAAAATGGGTGTAGGTAAATTTTCGATGTCAGAAAGCGCACCGTCTGAATCGCTCATATGTGAAGGTACTTATTAATGTGTTCTAATTAGGTCTGCTTGACCGATCTTAATTTATGGAATGATCACTTAAGGGGTTTTCCTAACTACACTATCTAAAAAAA
Organism: Bathynomus jamesi; assembly: GCA_023014485.1. Taxonomy (NCBI): domain Eukaryota; kingdom Metazoa; phylum Arthropoda; class Malacostraca; order Isopoda; family Cirolanidae; genus Bathynomus; species Bathynomus jamesi. Next base: position 802,567 of record JAJOZX010001329.1, read on the forward strand.
ATAAATGCACAACAATTTGCCTACTAGGGAAAATTTGAAAAGATTGCAAACAAAAATAAAAAATGTAAACAAGATTTCACTCAAATGTACGTGAAGGTATGGTAATACTATGTTTGGTACATTAAATAAAATTATACTATACTAACTAGTAGTAAAAATAACTGAAAATAACTGAAAATAACTGACAATAATTCTGTGACAATAATTCTGTGAAAATACTGTTTTCAATAAAAAGAATGTATCACTGGTGTCTGAAGTGTTCACTGTGTGTTGTGTTAATTCTGGCTCAATACTAAATATTAACTGTTAATAATACTGACTTTTCAAATGTTTAGAAATTATTTTAAAAAGAGTTTTGTACTTAACAAGATTCCTACGGCGAAATCCTTAGAGACGTGTCCTGAAGACGTGTCTTGCTGGCCACTTGTTCTTGGATGAAAACTAGGCGTGGAGAACTTGGAGTCGTGACGCACCGGTTCAAGGGTGATGTGACGAACTAGAAGTCGTGACACGCCGGTCAACTGGGTGTTGGTTCTGGTTCCAGGGTCTGGAAGACTGGAAGAATCCTGGATGCAGAAGTTGTCAGTTGTGAAGATCCTGGTTAAAGGGTCGCCAGTTGTTAACCCCTCCGTCTATGGCCCGGGTTGGTTCGAAGTCGACGGGGGTTCTAGTTAGGTGGCAGCAACGGATGTGTGACTTGCAGTAGTTTTCTTCTATATTACTCTCCGAGTTCTTCTATAGTGGCTCGGAGGACTCTGATAGACTTACTAAAAATGCTGAAGGTTCCGGACTCTTCTTATAGCGTATCCGGAAAGTTTAATGACTAAGTTCTTCTGAAGAGAGCAAGGCTCGAAGGATAAGATAAAACTATCTTTTACTGTAATTTACTGCTAAAATGTACAGGTAGTGCTCAGCCTCTGAATTAGCTTCTGAATGACAATGGAAGATTTTTACTGGGGTTTATATACCCAAAAACTGCTAACATCATTATTATTAAATGCTAAAAAGGCTGTATTATTTTTGCACAATATTCGAAAATAAAGTAAATTTTCAGCTGTGGTAAGGCTTGAACGAGTAAACAAAATATTTGAAGACGAAACCATATTTTTATCTTAAACCGCGACTTTTCAGATCTGATGTTATCATGATCTGCCAAGTTAACAAAGTGGAAATCGGACTATGCATCTTTACACTAAAATATGCATATGAGTAAAATTTTAAGGTTTAAGATGTACAATTTTAATGCTTAGGCAAGACATGATCTCATCTTTTATAACGAAGAGCAATGTATACAAAATATGAACATTGCAAAGCCTTAAGCAGGATTCCTTATTAAGCGAAATCTAAAAAAATGATTATGAGATTTTAAAAAAACAACAGGTCACCAATTATTTAGCAAAGTAGAAAGCAAATCAAAAATTTTATCCAAACTCGCGTTGGGCGATTTTGGTCCTTATGTAAAAATGAATACACACACGTACATACATATGAGTAAGGCATTATATAAAGTTAAATATATAAGAATATACAGGATTATATAAATACATGAACCATATAACACATGAATTTTTAAATGGATCTTTTCTTAAAATGTATACTTTTTCTTAAAATGGATACAAGAACTATATAAATGAATACAAGAATTACATGAAGAATAAGATAATATAGGAATATGGGAATTATTTATGGTTCATTTTTACACACACATATATATATATAATATATATATATATATATATATATATATATATATTTATATATTTATATATATATGATGAATAAAACCACGAAGGAAAGGAAACACAAAATGGTGCTCAAGCGCTTTCGTCTAATGACATCCTCAGGAACACTGAAGTACATAAAAGGGTTGCAGCCTATATATAGGTTACAGAAAGAAAAAAAAGAAAAATAAATAATATACATATATATATATACTTATACATATATCTATATATATATATATATATATATATATATATATATATATATATATATATGAAAATTATTTCACGAAAGTAACACGTGAAAAAATATTTATGATGAATAAAACCACGAAGGAAAGGAAACACAAAACGGTGCTCAAGCGCTTTCGTCTAATGACATCCTCAGGAACACTGAAATACATAAAAGGTTACGGCCTATAATTATATAGATTACAGAAAGAGAAAAAAAATATATATAAATAAATAACATACATACACACAAACATATATACATATATATATATACATACATATCTACACACATACATATATATATATATATATAATATATATGCAATAAACGGAGAAGTAAAAATAAAACTTAAAATTAAGGATTAGAGGATTAACAAAGAGGCATATCGATTTTTAGCACAAGATCAAATGAGTTATAAAAATAATACAAATTTATACTGGAGATACGCCCGGGTTTAACACTTTGCCTTTTTAGAGTCAAGTTTCGATATATATAAAAATAAATTGAAGATTAAAAGTTAATAAAGTAGCTTACAAGTTTACCAAAGATTAAGTGTCCTACCCTTTTTATCTAGATTTGTTTTGAAGGAATTCAAAACAACAGGATCGAGTTGAAAAAGACCTTTGCTTACGTTGAAGTTATTTGAAAGTTGAATAATGACAGACTCAAGAATATTTCTATTGACAATGTTGCTAGAGTGAAATAAAACTGAAGCATTATTCCAATCAATAGAGTGGGATAACTCTGACAAATGGACAAAAAGAGCACTGGACAACTGTCCTGTTCTGACGGAATATTGATGCTGTTTTATACGTGTGTGCAAATCCTTTCCCGTCTGACCTATGTAAAAGGAATCACATTGTTTACACCCAATTTTATAGATAATGCCTGAATTATTGGTAGGGCTATTTTTTACTATGATATTTTTCACAATATTGTTATATGAAAATACTACATTAATATCCAAAAGTTTAAGTACATTAGCAATGCCTAAAAAACCTGGGAAAAATGGAAGTACTAAAATATTTTTTGACAAAGTACGAGTGTTATTATTGACACGATAGAAAGTTCGTTTTGCCTTGTTGAGACAAGATTCCATAAACGCAGATGGGTAACACAGATCACTTCCAATACCGTTGATTTTTTCCAATTCGGCATCGATGTATTCCGGACTGGCGATCCTAAGGGGGCGGAGAAACATTCATGAAAAAATGGCCTTCCTTCTTAGTGGGGGTGTCATGTCCCGAGTAAAAGTGTACGTAGGACAAGTTGTTTGTTGTTTTCCGATAGATACTAAACTTAAAACATGGGCTTTCCCTATGTACACGCACATCCAAAAATGGGATTGACTTGTCTTGTTCCACTTCTAAAGTAAACGTAATGGAGGGGACTTGATCATTTAACTGAAGGAGGAAGTTATCCAGGTCACGATTCATGGGCCAGATACACAAAATATCGTCGACGTACCGCAACCAAGGGATGCCAACCCCCAGGATTCTCGGAATGTAAGTAATTTCGAAAAACTCCATATAAATATTGGAGAGGAGGGGCGATAAGGGGTTGCCCATGGCCATCCCATACACTTGTTGATAATACTCGTTATTGAAAGTGAATTTACAGTCTTTAATGCAAAGCTTAATAAGTTCCAAAACAATGTGAAGGTAGTGGCAGGTCATACTTATGTAATTCTTGGGAGAGAAAGTCAAGCATATCATCAATCGGCACTTTTGTAAACAATGAACAAACATCAAAACTGATCAATCTATCGTTAGTTTCAGTACGTGCATTATTCAATTTTTCAGTAAGATCCATGGAATTTTTTATATGTGAATCAGAGATAGTTCCGAGAATGGGGACAAGACTTTGACGAGCCATTTGGAGAGTTTATAAGTAATAGAGCCCACCGAGCTAATAATAGGGCGCATAGGGTTGCCAGGTTTGTGGGTTTTAATAAGACCGTAAAGGTAGGGCAGAGAAGGTGAAGTGGACATGAAAAGCGGAATTAAGTCCTTATGATCTTTGAGAATGCGTTTCAAGCCACTATTAAATGATTTGATGACGTCATCCTGCGGGTTCTTCCTAAGTTTGCTGTATGTGGCGGGGTCCTGGAGAAGCTCGTTCATCTTTCCGATGTAGTCCACTTTGTCCATAATAACTATGGTGTTAGCCTTGTCTGCTTTAGTAATATGGAGCTCCCCATCTTTTTTTAATTGTGAGAGGCCATCGCAAAACCGTTTAGGAAAGTTATCTTCGTAATTACCATACGCCGCACTATAAACGAGGCCTTTAACTATGTTAAACAAATACTAAGGGAGATTACACTGTTTTTCAAAACACGCGAGACTGTAACAAATTTGTAAAGCCGAAGGTTTTTTAATAATAAAAAAGGACATACCATATCCAAGGGCACTTTTTGCATCGTCACTAATGTTTTTCGAAGAAAGGTTCAAAACACACTTTGAGCTTGCTTTTTTACTCCACTGACTATTTCGAATGAGACTTTTAATTTTCCGATCCAAAATGTTACGAAGTGAAGTAGTTCTCCGACGCAACTCGTTGTAAATTTCATCAAACAAAGGTTGGATCCACGGTTTGGGAAAAAATATCGATTTTTAGCACAAGATCAAATGAATTATAAAAATACAAATTTATACTGGAAATCTGCCCGGGTTTTAACACTCTGCCTTTTATGGTTAAGTTTCGATGTATGTAAAAATAAAATTAATATTAAAAGTTATATATATATATATATATATATATATATATATATATATTATATATATATATATATATATATAATATATATTTTTTTTTATATATATATTTATATAAATATATATATATATATATATGTATATATTTATATATATATATATATTTATATATATATATATATATATATTTATATATATATATATATATTTATATATTTATATATATATATATTTATATATTTATATATATATATATATATATAT
>JAJOZX010001329.1:812500-890485 GCA_023014485.1 Bathynomus jamesi
GTAATGAAATTGACTGGATTCTCTGGATCTGATATATTTGCTTGTCGGTTATAAATAGATATAGAGTGTAACATATTTGTGGATAGTAGTCTATTATCACGTGATCCTCTGGATCCAGAGATTCTATCTTTAGTTTTAAATCGATAATTAATTAGTTTTGCTAAATTGGTCGTTGCCAATGTACACAGTGTACAGGAAGTTGTTACATAAATTTCTTATGTTCTTGTGGTTCGGAACCACGTAAATTGTAGGTCCCCTCCGCCACCACGGAGGACATACACAATTACGAACACAGTTAGGTAGACCAGCCATTAGTGGATCCTAGGGTCTTTGTTGGTCTGAAAACATTATAACATTATAACATATATTTATATATATTATATATATTTTATATATATATATATATATATATATATATATATATATATATATATATATATATTTTTATATATATATATATATATATATATATATATATATTAAATATATATATAATATTATATATATAGATATATATATATATATATATATATATAATATATATATATATATATATACAGGTGTCCGAGAATTATCTGTACAATTTTTGGCTGTTATTAAAAGTCAACCATGAAGTGTAGAAATTCCCATTGTTGTCCCATTTTACAGAGAATCTCATAACTTTTTTTCTGATACCAAGTTTTGACAAGTTTTTTAAAAAATTGCAGTGTGTTCGAACATTATCTGTACAATTTCATCTTTTAATAAAATTCTTGATAACACACGTAAAATTCTTAAACAGATTATTTAGAATCTGTATTTTCAAAGGTTTTCTTTTATAAAGTAACGTTGTTACAAAACATTCGATATATGCACCATTAGTGATTCGCAAAACATCCATCGATACTCCAAATGTGCCATGTACGCTGCAGCATATCCGCATCAATTCGCTCAATAGCAGCTGTGATTCTTGCTTTTAAATCATCAATGTCTGTCACCCGCGTACATTTCTAAAAAACTTGTCAAAACGTGGTATCAGAAAAAACTTAATGAGATTCTCTGTAAAATGGGACAACACTGGGAATTTTCTACACTTCATGGTTGACTTTTAATAACAGCCAAAAATTGTACAGATAATTCTCGGACACCCGGTATTATATATATCGTAAGAACGACGCTTTGATAGGAGAATTATCCGCGCAAGATGAGAGCGAAGAACGAAACAAATGAAAAAATAGGTACCCCCCGGGAATCGAACCCGGGATCTTCCGATTGCCGGTCAGATATGATAACCACTACACCACAGGCCTCACCCAAAGAAATGTCGTAATTCCTCTACATACACGCAGAAAACCAATGCCCCAAAGGGGCACCTCCCGCATGCCGTAACATATATGCATATGTATATGTTACGGCATGCGGGAGGTGCCCCTTTGGGGCATTGGTTTCTGCGCGTATGTAGAGGAATTACGACATTTGTTTGGGTGATGCCTGTGGTGTAGTGGTTATCATATTTGACCGGCAATCGGAAGATCCCGGGTTCGATTCCCGGGTGGGTACCTCATTTTTCATTTGTTTCGTTCTTTCGCTCTCATCTTGCGCGGATAATTCTCCTATACAAAGCGTCGTTCTTTACGTTAATTATACTGCGTGTTTGCAGTTATAATGTTTATATATATATAATATATATATATATATATATATATATATAAATATATATATTATATTTATATATATACATATATATATTTATATATATTATATATATATATATATATATATATATATATACCTTACCTTACCTTATGTTGTTTCCGTGCGTTGGTTTCTCTTCACACGGAGGTCAAGCTGGTGGCCCCGCCTCTAGGTAACGGAACAGCAAAGAAAGAATATGCAAAGAAATCACAAAACAACACGTGATCTTTTTATTAAGCAAAGAATCACAGGGAAAAAGAAAAAGAAACAAGAAGTCCGAGCGCTTTCGTGATATGTTCGCATCTTCAGGGACAAGAAAGAAATAGACAGAATTTACAAAGTAAATGAGTTAAATACACAAGCGAAAAAAAATTCCCCAATAGGCAACTATTAAAAAACAATAAAACAATCTAAAACTTCCCCAATAGATAACTAATCCAAAGCCTACTAAATTATTGAATACATAAAAAACTATATAAAGGAAATTAGACAATTAACATGTACACAAAAATATAACAGTTATTAGAAACATTATTTAATCAAAACAGGCAATTAAGTGGCAAAAATCTAAGGAAACAAAAGACATGGTGCAATCGTCGGCACGTGCTACTTCCAGAATATTCCTTACCTATTGGGGAAGCAAAAATTTCCCCAATAGGCAACTCAATCTAAAGACAATCTGAAATTTTCCCCAATAGATAACCTGCTCTAAAGTCTATTAAACTATCGAGTACATAAAGACTATATAAAAGAAATAATACAATTAAAATGTACACATAAAAAGGTGAACAATTATTAAAATAATATTTATTTAATTAAAGCAAACAATTAAGTGGCAAGAATGCGGTCAAAATAATCCAACACCTTTCTAACAATGTATGAGTCTAATTTGTAAAGCCCAGGGCTAATATTAAGAACAAACTCAGCATTATTTTTGATTACACTCGATTCAATTATATTTCTATTAACAATAAATTTACTAAAACTTAATTTGGAGGCATTTTTCCAGTCAATGGGATGATTAGTATCTCTTACGTGAATGAAAATGGCGTTACATTCCTGGCCGGTTCTTATACTGTATTTATGCAGCTTAATACATAACTCTAGCGTCTTGCCAGTTTGACCAATGTAAAATTTATTAAGTATTGTGCATGGAATTTTATATACACAACCCTGTTCACTTAAAGAGAAGTTTTTAATCAATGAATTCTTAATTACTGTACATCTAAATTTCTGAACGCGATATTTATATTAAAAGTCCCCAGCAGTTTCGGCAGATCAAGGAAATTTTCTTTAAGTCGTAATGCTAAGACGTTTTTAGTGGTATAAGAAATCTTGTCCTTTACCTCGTAGAAGGTTTTCTTTGCCATTTTTAAAGATTTATCTATGCAGTTCTTTGTATATTTTAAATGAAACGCAATTTTATATATTTTACTAATTTCATCATCAATGAACTCTGGGCTACAAATTTGTAAGCATCTTAAAAACAAAGTAGAAAAAACGGTTCGTTTTACGTTGATGTGGTGAGCCGAATAATAATGTATATAGGAACAATTATTAGTGGGTTTACTCTAAATATGGTATTTAAACTTTTTTCCGGACCTATATATTAAAACATCTAAAAGTGGGATCGATGAGTCTTTTTCTATTTCAACTGTAAAATTGATAGAGGGAGTTAAATTATTAAGCCTGGGTAAGAATTCATTGAGATTTAAAGTTTCTGGCCAAAGACAAAGAACATCATCTACATATTTAAACCATGGAACGTAATTTGGCAGAATCTTCCTTAATAATGTACTTTCAAAAAACTCCATATACACGTTACTTAAGATGGGAGAGAGGGGGTTTCCCAAAGCCATACCAAATTTCTGCCTAAAGTATTCATTATTAAACACAAATTTCGAGTCTACTATGCACAGCTTAGTTAATTCTATAATGATAGTCACAGTTAATGGCAAATTATGCTTAACCAATTCGTACCTGGCTGTGTGAGGTGGAGAGCACAAGAAACCAACTCACTACTTCACCAGGCCAACTCGAGAGGAGGGGCGACAAGTTTGACCTTCTCGAAATGAGGAATCATCGTATGGAACCTTTGTAAGGTTGTAAGGTATATATATATATATATATATATATATATATATATATATATATAATAAGAGGTGTGTTCAAAAAGTTCCCGAACTGGTTATGTGACGCGCATGCGTGTCATGTTATGCATGTTGTATAACATGCCCAAAGACTGTTATCGCTTGTTGATATATTTTGTTCTCTCGATATTTATTGTTTTGTGAAGTCATTTTGTGTGTTTTGTCGCAGTTTGTGCATGTGAATAATGGCTACTGTTGAAGAACAACGTGTGTGCATAAAATTTTGCGTTAAGCTAGGCGAGACTGCTTCTGAAACCCATGCCATGCTGAACACAGCATTTGGCAATGACGCCTTAAGTCGGACAACCACTTTTGAGTGGCACAAGCGCTTTAAGGAAGGCCGAACGTCGATGAAGGACGATGCAAGGGTGGGACGACCTTCCACTTCAAGAACTGATGAAACTGTTGCTTGTATTCGTGAAATGATTCGAGGGAACCGTAGACTGACAGTCAGGGAAATTGCAGACGAAATGGACATTTCGATAGGATCATGCCAGTAGGATGGGCGCAAAATAGTAGAGTGCAATGCAATGTTGCAAATGTTGATAGATGGTGCAAAGGGGATGGGGTTGTTGCAAGAGGTTATGCAACAAAGTGGGAGGGTTTATTCCCCAAGCTGCAATGAAGGTGGAGGGGGTATGCAAAAAGTCAATGCTGCAAAGGGGGAGTGGTTATGCAACAGGCAGGAGGAGTTATCCCCCAAGCTGCAGTGAACAGGGGAGGGAGCTTTGGGGGGAGAAGGGAGGATGATCTCCCCCCAAAGGGGTAACCTTAACCTAAGAGAAGGAGAGAAAGGAGAAGGAGGAGGGTCTTTGGGGAAGAAGGTGGGATGTCCTTACCTCCCAAAGGGAAACCCTAACCTAAGCTTTAACCTAAGGAGAGAGGGGTGTTCGCCTGGCTCCAGCCAGACGCATAATGAGCGTCCAGGGGCCCTGCATCTGTTATATAGAGGGTCTGGAGTTGCCAGATACCACTTATTTATTTATTTGTATATGGAGGGGTTACCAGAGAGCACTATATATTTATTTATTTATATAAGGAGGGTTACCAGATACCACCATTTTAATTATTTATTTATAGATGAGTTTCCAGAGACTCCTATATAATTTAATTATATGCAGAGTTACCAGGCTGCACCATTTATATTATTTATTTATTTATTAAAAGAGAGAGGGAGATATTCTCCTTAATTTACATTCTCCTTAATTTGCTCGAACTAATTAAAACACATTATTTCAATAAAAATAAAAGAAAAATGCCTGCAAAATAACAGTACATATTTTTTATATATAAAAGAAAAACAATTATTTTAACTAATTTCTCCGAACGTGTCTATTTACCTTTGTCATTCCTCTGTGTCTTCTCAATATATTTAACTAAGCGAAAGCTTTACACTTCCTACAAGAGACTGGAAAATGTTCTCCATAATTGCTCGAATTATTACAATATATTTAGACGCGAAACGAATCCCAATATTTAAAAGAAATTCACTTGACAATTCATCCGAAATAAATAAAACAACAAATTGACCACAGAAAATAACAGTACACTTTATATATACAACTAAAAGAATTAAATGAGAAGTCTATTATTTTTTATAAAGAAATTTCTGCGAAATCAATGTAATTGAGGATTCCTTTATTCATTTGTTTTCTTCGTACTTTCATGCTAGTATATTCAATTAACAATAAAAGAAAAAGTGTTAGCAGCTGACGAGGAAGCTTCTAACAGTGGCTGCATCCTCCAGCGCGGGACACGTCAACGCGAAGAAGAGGCGACGTCAAACCAAAACATCAACGCGCTGGTGGCCAAACTTCCTCAAATCTCCGTGCAGCGGGCTGTCTACGGTTGGCCAGACTGGCAGTCGACGGCCTGTTGCGTGGCGCGGTCAGAGTGCCGATCGGCTCCCGGGGCCGGACCTATTCCCAGCGTGCTATTTTTTCAATTAAAGGGAGCAATTGCGTGCTCCCCGAACTACTCTTACTCTCTGGCGACATTAAGACTAATCCAGGCCCCACTACAACTTACACATGTCACCATACACAAAGACATAGACACAATAGCACCATGAGACACATACAGAAGTATAATATTAACATATTACAGTACAACGTAGATGGCCTCACAAACAAAATCATGCAGCTTAGGGAATTCCTACACAAACAAAACATTCACATAACACTTATACAAGAAACAAAACTAAAACGCACACACAAAACACCCACTATCCCTGACTTCACGGCGATCCGTCAAGATCGTACTGGGGGTAACGGGGGTGGACTCATCACTTACATACGTAAAAGCATTAGCTACACTAATGCTACCCAAAACATTACAAACAAAATCCAAGCAGATAACACGATAGAAATACAGGCAGTTAACATTAAAACACACGCAAAACACAACACCACACTAATCATCATTTACATCCCACCAGATAGTTCACCTCAGGTGCCAGCCAATTACAATCCACAGTTACACAATCTGGCCTCTCTCACTAATGTCATCTTAGGAGGAGACTTCAACGCCAAAGACACTAGTTGGTACCTGCACAACCAAAGCAACACCAGAGGCGCCAACATAGCCACACAACTAAACAGCCTCTTCATTCTTAACAATACAGAAGAACATACACACATACCACATCAAGCAGGATACTCAAACTCCTCCCCAGACATAACGTTCTGTTCCCCCTCACTAGTAACACATACACAATGGAGAACAGAAAAACAACTGTCATCAGACCACCTGCCCATCATCATTACAACACATTCTACACTCTGTCCCAACAGCCTTAGGAACACTTACAGAAATTACAAGAAAGCTGATTGGGAACAGTTCAAAATACAGACAGAGGAAAAATTCACCACATTAAACAGCACACCCATCATAAACATCAATACAACACTCAAGACAGTTAATCAGATCATCAATAATGCAAACAAATACATACCCAAGGGCAACATTAGGAAATACAACCCAAATTACACTAGAGAAATAGCCCACCTCATAAGGCAACGTAACAACCTCAAATATAACACACAAACCCCACACACAGAAGCCATAAAATAGCAGATACAAAAGCTCAACACAGAAAAAAAAAAAAAACTCAAAGAAAAACAAACAGAAACATTTAGGGAATTCATAACAACATTAAACCACTCCACAGATACATCCAGGCTATACAAGAACTATAAACGGCATTACCCACTCCAACAGCGGCATTCACACCTCACACGCGGCTATCTGTCGCAGCCAAAATAATATCCCAACATACACACAACAAGCTAACATTCTAGTTAATCACTACGCAAAGATAAGTCACTTAAACAGAGACAACAACCAGAAACATGCAGACAGACAAACAGCCAGACACAAGAAAACCTACAGACTCGACACAACCATTACACCCTTCAATACAGACCAGACCACCAAGATCATCAAAAACATTAAGAATTCGAAGGCTACTGGACCAGACAACATATCTAACATACACCTTAAACACTTGGACCCACAAGGAATACTAGCTCTCACAAATATCAGCACATATTCATACCAACACTGTATTATTCCTGACATATGGAAACAAGGTAAAATTATTACACTACTCAAACGAAACAAAAATCCAACAGAACCAGCTTCCTATAGACCCATTACTTTACTATGCACACCTTCCAAAGTAACAGAAAGTCTAATCTTACAAATCACCAACCCACACATTCCACTATCGCCTATTCAACATGGATTCAAACCTCACCACTCAACCACGACATTACTCACTAACCTCACGCAGCACATCGTGGATGGCATCAACTCCTGACGACCACCTCAACGTACACTATTAGCAACAATAGACATTAGTAAAGCATTTGATGCTATCCCACGCTTCCCTCTCATAAACAACATACTCAACACAAACCTGCACAATAACACCAAAAAAGGTGGCTGAGCAACTATCTTTCAGGAAGATACTCACATGTCACATTTAATGGCAAGTCATCCAAAAACAAGCTTTTTCCGAACGGGGTCCCTCAAGGCTCTGTTCTCTCACCAACACTCTTCAACTTATACATGCATGACATTCCAACACCCATAGATAACAAGCTTACCTTATCATCATATGCAGATGACATCACTCTAACATCCACCCACAACAACATCGACACCGCTACAAATAACCTAGAAACATACATAAACAGTATACAAGACTGGCTCACACACAATAGACTCAAAGTAGCGCCCACAAAATCAACCATCATCTTGCTTACAAGCAACACAAAAGAACACCAGGTAATTCCACAGCTTACACTAAACAACATCAACATTCCACACAATCACAGGACCAAAATACTTGGGGTCACATACAACACATCATTATCTTTTGCAAACCACATTCAGGATATTAAAAACAAATGTACGTCAAGACTTAACACGCTTAGTTAAGTACTAACAAGCACAAACTTTGGACACCAGCAGGAAACAACATCACTCATATACAAACAATATATTCGCTCAGTTATGGACTATGCTAGCCCATGCTGGGCACCCATTATCACAAAAACACATAAACACCTTACAGACAATACAAAACAACGCACTTCGTATCATTACAGGATGCACTCAAACAACACCAATAGAACACCTGCAAACAGAAACAAAAATACTGAAAGTTAGGGAACATTTAGACATGAGGGGAACACAATTCATGGCAGCAGCGACAACTAACCCACAACACCCTTGCCACTACATGTACAATCACGCACTGACACCTCGCACCATTAAGGTAAAACCAGAGAGACATTATAACCAAATATTCCATTCCATTCCACGCCCCACAGACATCACACAGTACAGAAAACACATACACACACACCTAACCCACAAAGCACTGACACGACTCGGTCCGAATGCGGTCCTAGGTGCGAAGCCGCCACCCATTAACAGGTCAGAGATCAGCCTGAGCAGATCGGATCGAGTTAACTTAGCACGATTCCGATGTGGACATCACCCCAACTTACTAACATATAAACACAGACTAGACAACTCCATAGACGACACCTGCCACCTGTGCCAGGACAAACCACAAACAATTGAACACATTATGACAGACTGTACCGCTCTAGCACAACAACGAACACAACACAACATGCCTAGTGCGCTGAACCTCTGGTCCACTCCGAAGAGGGCGATCGGTTACCTGCGTGCCGCCGGCTTGCTCGATCAGGGTGGGCTGATCGGCTAAACAACAACAACAACAATAAAAGAAAAATGCATGCAAAATAAGAATACACACTTAAAACGCTGTGTGTATATATATATATATATATATATATATATATATATATATATATATAAACCTTTGGTTACTTCCGCCAGAATTGTTCATTCTGACGAAGGTCAAGTTTTTCACTCCACCTTAGACCTACAGTTTAACGTGGAATCCGAACCACGCCCCATCAGCAGCCCAGCGTCTTAACCACTAGGCCACCTAGGGTACCCATTTATCTACCAACCACTTTCTTTATTGTGTGGAAGGATGAACAGCTGGGTTTTGCTGCGCGCCGGCTGCCGTCGGGTCTCGAACCCGGGGCCGATATATTCGTAGTCAGCGACGATAACCACTACACCACCGAGGCGCATGGCATATGTATATATATATATATATATATATATATATATATATATATATATATATGGCCTATATAGGCATATATGTGTGTGTGTGTATATATATATATATATATATATATATATATATATATATATATATATATATATATATATTAAAATACCATCTAAATTTGTTCGAAAAGAGTGTACTCTTTTGCAACACGAATAAAACAAAAAATTTAGTGACGTATTCCGTACTATGTTTAGGATTCCATGTTATACTGTAGATCTAAGGTGGAGTGAAAAACATAGATTACATTCAAACATAAGTTCCCCTTGTGCCTATTGTGTATACTGTGAGTCTAAGGTGGAGTGAAGAACATAGATTATTGATTTTAGCCCCAAATTAATTGTTATTTTTTTATAAAGAAAACTCAGCGAAATTAAAGAAGAGGAATCCTTTATTCATTTATTTTCAAACTATTTTAAATTAAAATTAATTCGTACTTTCATGCTAGTATATTTAATTAACAATAAAAGATAAATGGCTTTTTAAAGGCACAGAAAATAACAATACACACTTTAAACACTGTGTATATATATATATATATATATATATATATATAATATATATACAGGGTGTTTGAAAACTTTCTGTACAAATTGTAATGGGGGATATGCAACACCAAGAGAAACCCTTTTCGTCTATAAGTGTATGTCCGCTGACGTCACCATTCGGCGCGAGAGGGCGCCGCTGCAATTGGCTTAAAGGTGAAGTGGGCTAGACTCGCGCTTGCCGCGGGCATTCTTAAATCGGACGTAGTACGCGTAACATGGAGCGCTTCACGACTGCTGAGATGGCTGACATGCATATGGTGTATGAGGCTGCCAATGGAAACGGAAGAGCTGCTGTGAGGTTGTACCGACAGCGCTTCCAAACAGACGTGTGCCAAACCACCAAACGTTTGCGCATTTGCATCGGCGACTGCGAGAAACTGGAACATTCCATGCAAACATGCATGGTACTGGTCGGGAGAGAAACGTGCGCACTCCTGACATGGAAGAAGAAATCCTACGGCGATTTGAGGACTATCCAAGCGCAAGCACGCGAGGTGTTGCACGTATCCTCGGTGTGATCCACGACCTGGTCTGGAGAGTGTTGCACGAGCAGCAGTTACATCCGTTTCATCGTCAGAGAGTCCAGGCATTACAACCTCGGGATTACCCTCTTCGTGTGGAATTCGCACGCTGGTTTCTGCAGCAGACAGCGGTGCAGCCTAATTTTCCGGCTTATGTGCTGTTCTCAGATGAGGCCTGTTTCACACGTGAGGGTGTGTTTAACATGCACAATTCTCACGTGTGGGCGCACGCAAATCCACATGCTACACGGGTTTGTAATGCCTGGACTCTCTGACGATGAAACGGATGTAACTGCTGCTCGTGCAACACTCTCCAGACCAGGTCGTGGTTCACACCGAGGAAACGTGCAACACCTCGCGTGCTTGCGCTTGGATTGTCCTCAAATCGCCGTAGGATTTCTTCTTCCATGTCAGGAGTGCGCACGTTTCTCTCCCGACCAGTGTCATGCATGTTTCCATGGAATGTTCCAGTTTCTCGCAGTCGCCGATGCAAATGCGCAAACGTTTGGTGGTTTGGCACACGTCTGTTTGGGAAGCGCTGTCGGTACAACCTCACAGCAGCTCTTCCGTTTCCATTGGCAGCCCCATACACCATATGCATGTCAGCCATCTCAGCAGTCGTGAAGCGCTCCATGTTACGCGTACTACGTCCGATTTAAGAATGCCCGCGGCAAGCGCGAGTCTAGCCCACTTCACCTTTTAGCCAATTGCAGCGGCGCCCTCTCGCGCCGAATGGTGACGTCAGCGGACATACACTTATAGACGAAAAGGGTTTGTCTTGGTGTTGCCTATCCCCCATTACAATTTGTACAGAAAGTTCTCAAACACCCTGTATACATATATATATGTTAACCCCTCCGTCTATGGCCCTGGGTTGGTTCGAAGTCGACGGGGATTCTGGTTAGGAGGCAGCAACGGATCTGTTACTTGTAGTAGTTTCTTTTATACTACTCTCCGAGTACTTCTATAGTGGCTCGGACGATTCTGAGAGGCTTATTGAATTCTTTGATGTTTCTCCGATTCTTCTTGTAACGTACCCGGAGATTTTAATGACTAAGTTTTCTGAAGAGAGCACGGCTCGAAGGAGAAGATAAAGACTGTTTCTTACTGTGATTTACTGCTAAAATGTTACAGGTAATGCTCAGCCTCGTAGGTTGGATCAGAATGCCTATAGAAGAAATGGTTGGGGTTTATATACCCCGATTCTACTAACATCATCATTATTAAATATTGAAGAGGCTGTATTATTTTTGCACAACAGTTAAAAATAAATAGATAAACAGGATATAGGAAGAGGAAGCCATATATTTATCTTAAACCGCATATTTTCAGATCTGATGTTTTCCGGGGTTTGCTGAGTTAATTAGAAACGGAAATTGAACTATGCATTCTTATATTAAGATATGCATATGAAAATTAAAAGTTTAAGGCAAGACATGACTTCATCTCTCTAAGAGAGAATTCATCTAATCTAAAAATGACAAAAAGGAAGCAGTTCCAAAATTTATCCCAACGAAAAAATAATAAAAAAATAATACTGATATTGCCGAGTGTATATCCCTAAATGGCGACATAATGTAGGGTCACATTGTAATTTTGGTCTATTATAACTATGATTATAATTACCAATTAATTCATTTATTATCGTTAACTCGTTAACTACAGTATAGTTTCATTAAAGTCATTAATTTCATCATATTACATCATTATAGTTAATTACAATTTACCACAGGTAACTATAATTTACAGTGCTTCATATTTACATTAGGATAACTCTTATTTTGAGATTTAACACAAAGTACATGGGTACATACGGTATATATTTACACAACATGACACACATGATAATAAGTTATAAATTTGAAATCAGAGGCAGAGGAGGTCTTTCGTTTTCAGATGTTCGATTTATGCTGTGATTAGCGGAATTTGACCGCTTGCCTAAGCATTTATGAATATCTTGCGAGAAATTAATTAATTTAAAGAAAAGAAATAAAAAGAATACATGTGAACGAATGTACATGTATGTAACGATGTACGTAATAATCAGGGGACATGTACGAATGCACAAGTTTTGTACACATATTGGTACGTAACACAATAGGTTGTGTGCGTAACATAGACATGCGTAAACTTGGAGTGATAGGTTGATAGGCATCAGTAGACAATAGGTAGGACACAACATATAAATAATGACGTATAGAGAATGAAGTTTTATTATTATTATTATTAAAGAATTTACCATACATTGAATACGGAAGATGTCCAAATACTAAACACGTGATTAGAGACAAATTAGAGACAAAGAGTGGGTATTAAGGACTAAGAAGTACAACTACGGGTTCCAATCCTGTTATATGCAATGTGTATGCCTAATCTAGGGACGAGGGTGAGATGCAAGACAACCATAATTAATTATAATAAATTCTATAACAAATAAAAAATGGAAAAATGGATACGACTAAACCATAGAAATGGTAGATCGTAGGGTTGTAACAAACAAAAATAGAAAGCAACAAATACATTTTTTTTCAAAAATCGCATCCGGCGACTTTGGCTCCGCATGTAAAAATGAATATGGATTATTCTTTGTTCATTTTTACAGTGCTCTCCCCTTTAAAACGATATTAATACAATAATCTAATAAGCACACCGGACAAAAAATTAGTCACCCCTCTCAGAATGTATCTAATAACGTGTGACGGCGCCTCTGGCCTTGATAACCGCACGAATCCGGCGAGGCAGAGACCAATTCATCATTTAGTATGCGGAGGTACGCCTGCTGGTTCAAATTCATCGTCACTGGAACGAGAGGGCCCATTTCGTGGTACGAAAAACATCCCCAGAACATCACGGAACCACCTCCAGCCTGAACAACACCTTCGACGCATTCAGGATTAAAGGCTTCATTGGACCTGCGATGTACTCGTCGCCTCCCATCATTGGAGAACAAACAAAAACGGGACTCATCGGACCAAATTACACGTTTCCAATCTGCCGCAGTCCAGTTTTTGTGCCTCTGAGCCCATTCATAACGTGCCAATTTGTGACCTGCTGTTAACAGCGGCCTCTTCCGTGGTACCCTGCTCCAGATGTCCATCGCATGCAGTTCTCGTCGCAATGTCCGTTCGGAAATTGGTCGCTGGAGAACCTCATTGGTTTCTTGGAGCAATTGTTCTCTGGTTTGAAAACGATTTGCAGTTACTAGACGAGAAACATGGCGGCGATCCCTATTGTCGAGAATTGTTTTCCGGCCACAGTTACGCCGTCGATTTTCAGTTGATTGCGAACTACACCACTCTTTGTAAACTCGCTGGACAGTACGCGTTGACACACCAACAAATTGGGCTACTTCAGACATTTTGTGTCCGTGGGCTCTGCCAAACACGATGGCTCCTTTTTGCCACTGAGTAACGTCTGCCTCACGACCCATTTTGCAGACTATATCCAACACACACTTTGTTCTTCACCACCTCACGAAACAGATCTGATCCTGTGTGCTACGTCACCGCTACTTGTCACTTACCAATGCTACATCAGCGCCCTCTGTGTGACCTTGAACTTCCTACTATCGGTGCTATTAGGGGTGACTAATTTTTTGTCCGGTGTGCTTACAATACAATTGAGAAAATAACGTCCTAACGAATTCAAATTAGAGGATGACGAATTTTTCTTTACAATACAAATTTTATACAGAACAAGTGAGTGCGGGTGGTTTAGTACAATGCAGAGTAATAAAATTTTTAACATGACACTTGCTTAAAGAGTTATTATGAAATATAGAAAATTCAAAGATTAATAATTTAATTTATGCAAATAGAATGATTAATACGTTAATTTAGACAAGCAATGATTTTATTCAATTTTACAAATATTTAGTTAAGTAGGATGGGTGTAAAATGTATGAGTGCAATGCAATTGCAAATGTTGCATAATTTTGCAAGAGTGCCAACCCCCTTGGTGAATGGTGAGGGAGAATGTTGGAACTTGGAGGCGGAGTTATCCCCCAAGCTGCAATGAACCTAACCTAAGAGAGAGAGGTGGTCGCCCGGCAGGAGCCGAGCGCATAGTAACACTTCAGCCGTGCCGCCGCTCTCTTATAGGGCCCGTATTCAGCCAGGTGGCTTAATCACCAAGTGCCTCCGGGCATCATCAGCCAGTTGACTTAATCAGCCAGTGCCTCCGGGCATCATCAGCCAGTTGGCACATCAGTCAGTGCCTCCGGGCATCAGTTGACACATGTGCGTCGCGCGTTAAACGGTGGCGGGTTCGAGTCCAGGCCAGGGCTTCGTTACCCATGGTGCCCTAATGATCAGAAAAAAATTGGGTTCACACCCCGGCCCGGCCCTCGCTACCCAGGGTATCCTAATGATCCCCGTAGGCCTAAGGTGGGGCGTAAAGCAAGTCGTACGGAAAAATAAATAAATAAATGAACAATTCGTACGGAAATATAAATCCACGGTACCCCAATTATCCCCGTAGATCTAAGGTGGGTGTAAATCAAATCGTACGGAAAAAAGAACAACACCCTCGTCAGAAAAAGAAAAAATGGTAACCATGGTGATAGCCATGGCCTAATGATACAAAATAAATTGAACCGAGAACCGGGGCGGTTGGTAACCATGGTGATAGCCATGGGATGGTGTACATCTATACGTGCATCACAGTGTACTGTACACACTGTTTATGTGCGTTAAAAGGAGCCGGGTTTGAGCCCCGGCCCGGTCTTCGCTATCCAGGGTATCCTAATGACACCGTAGGTCTAAGTTGGTGCGTAAAACAATTCGTACGGAAAAATAAATAAATAAATGAACAATTCGTACGGAAAAAAATTTGGTTCGAGACCCGCCCCGGGCTTCCACGGTTGCGGGTTCGATTCCCGGCCCGGGCCTCGTTACCCATGATACCATAATGATCAGAAAAAGGTTGGGTTCGCACCCCGGCCCAGCCATCGCTACCCAGGGTGTCCTAATCATGAGAAAAAAGAAAAAAATTGGGTTCGAGTCCCGATCCAGCCTTCCACGATTCGTAGGGGCAGAGCCCCGTTATTGTAAGACTCGATCATGGCCCTTATCTGTTTATCTCTCTCATATATATATATATTATATATATATATATATATACACACATTTCCCCGTTTAAAAGCGTTATAAACAAGAATTTCTTCGTTGTTTCGTGTCTCTCTCTCTCCCTCTCTCTCTCTCTCTCTCTCTCTGCTGACCATAGCTTTTCTTATCTTTCTACAACAACAATTTAATTACATGCCATAAACGATCGTTTCATATATATGTACACATGTTTTTCACAAACATATGCGTTCAGTCTCTCTCTCTCTCTCTCTCTCTCTTTCTCTCTCTTTCTCTCTCTCCTCTTAGTAAACGCCTTTCACGTAATAGAAGTGTATTATCTCAACATCTTTCGTATTATTTTTCAACTCCCTTCTCGTAATATTATACGTTAGGGCGGAGTGAAAAACTCATTTTTCGAATTTTCAAATTGGCTAGTGTGGAAAATGTGTGGAGTAGTGAGGAAATAAGCTGGTATAAATGTAAAATCATAACATTAATATCTTCAGGTGCCACAATGTTCTTCAATATTGAAAAAAATTGAAAAAAGCAGATTTTAACCAATAATTACAGAAGAGTCCACGATGCACAATAGACAAGAATTTATTCACACTTGTATAAAAATAGCTCAGTCAACCTTTAAAAAAAGTTTCTATTCTCTAAAAACAGTTTTCTATAGTCAGCTCACTCAGCTGTCACGTGAGTACCTCGGTTCAGTGTAGCTGTCGCTCTCGTAGTAGGTGGGTGTTCTGTTGTTGGCGTTACTCAGATAGTCTAAACTATATTTCTTATATATTTTGCATTTCTGTATTGTGTTGCCCTAAGTTTGCCATGTACTATTAACTGAAATTAACGTATAATTGATATTAGCTCTTTCTTTTTCAGATTTGTATACTTTCAAAATGTCTCGAGTTTGTGCAAAATCAACCAGGGCCTCAACTGAGTGCCCCATGTTTGGTATGGGGGAAGATTTGTGGCACAGGAATCTTCCTACATACGAAGGAGTTTTTAAATATTACTTGTTTGTAAGAAACGATTTGAAACAGAATACTAATAAAGATCCTTCAATATCTCAAATATTAGAACAAGTTGTTGATAAATTGAAAACAATTTGGGAAAGTGCTTCCGTCCCAATTCTGTCAGACAGGCGAATTGAAACAATGTTCAGAAGCTACCACGAAAAGTATCGTGTCATTATGAAGCCATACCAAAGCAGAAAAATTCTGAAGCTTACAAAGCAAAGATTGATATGTTCAAAAAAGAAGCACACACGAAACTTTTTGACATTGCAGCGTGCAAGTGCAAAGTACTACACAATGTTCTTGTCCCAAAGAAAAAACGGTTCCAAAGGAAGAAGTGACGTTCCTCTTAGATCAAAGGAGTGAAAGAAAACTGTTTATTGATAGAGTAGATATTACACTCTCAAAGAAAAAAGCATCTACGTTGCTAAGAAAGCAAAAAGAAGCTGTGAGGCTCACCAAAGAATCTTCACAGGAGAAATTGCAGGATACAAATGTTGAATTATCATCATCGACATCAAACATTGAAAGTGAATCTTGCGAAATATCAGACGATACATTTCCAGAGCCAGTTAGCTCGAAGAGAAAGCTCGAACAACCTGAAGAACAATTATTCAAGAAAAGGAAAACTACAAATCTACCTTCAGTGGCTACTGCTTGTGACAGGACTGCAGTTTCAGATCGAGCTGCAGCATTCATTGTTAGTGCAGTATTGCAAGATATTGGAGAAGTTTCTATTGACAATACATCTGAAGTAGTGGATAGGAGTAAAATCAGAAGAGAAAGACAAAAGAAGAGATCAGAAATTATGAAAGATCAAAATCAGGTCCCAATCAGAGGAATCTATTTTGATGGTCGAAAAGATTCTACACTCTTCCAAGAAAAAAAAGAGTCCAAAGTGTATCAGAAGAAGGTAACAGAAGAACATATCACTTTAGTGAGAGAACCTGGTTCAGATTATTTGGGCCATTATTCTGTGAATTCTGGATCAGCTGAAGAAATATGTAAAGGAATGTTTGAGTATATTGGAAATAATGACATGAACCTGGAAAACCTTGTTGCCATTGGATGCGATGGTGCAGCAGTCAACACTGGAGAAAAGGGAGGCGTTATAAGGCTTATAGAATTGAAGCTGAAGCCAGTTCAACATTTAGTGTGCCAGCTCCATGCCAATGAATTGCCATTACGCCATTTAGTTGCAAAGCTGGATGGAAAAACATCTGGCCCCCGCGGATTCACCGGTCCTATTGGCAGGGAATTAGAGAACTATGAGAGTCTTCCTATTGTCGAGTTTGAAAGGATTGATGCTGAGGAACCAACTGTAGACTGTGAAGATCTTAGCACCGACCAAAAATATCTAATTGATATTCATCAGGCCATAACAAAGGGATATTGCTCTCCAGATCTTGCTCATCGTAGTCCAGGCAAAATGGCACATTCACGATGGCTGACTACAGCAAATCGTTTGCTTCGTCTATACGTTTCAACTGTAAGTCCATCTGAGAACCTCATGAACATTGCTTCTTTTATAATGAAGGTCTACATCCCAATGTGGTTTTCTATTAAGCAAAGTACGTCTTTTGTCAATGGCTCAAAACATGTTTTCAAAACTATTGAACTAACAAGAACACTGAATGACGAAGTAAAGGATATTGTAAACCCTGTCATACAAAAAATGCATTTTTTGCAAATCCAGAAAATATTCTAGCATCAATGATTCATGATGACCGCAGCGCCATAAGAGAATTAGCGTGGAGGCGAATAAAGAAAGCAAGGCAAACAAACAAGGAAAACGTTGTGAGGCGTTTCACAGTACCTGTTATTCAATTTGAAGCTACTGATTATACTGATTTAATTAATTGGCAAAAATGCATTGTCACTGAACCACCTGTGACAAGACACCTGACAGAAAATGAGATTGAAGAATTCATAGAAAACAAGAGTACCCCTCCATTCGAGAAATTCCCTTGTCATACGCAAGTAGTAGAAAGAATGGTAAAATTAGTGGCTGAAGCATCATCAAAAGTATTTGGATTGAACGCGCGAGATGGCTTCATAAGATCAACACTTCAGTCACGTAAAAAAATGCCATCATTCGAAAGTAAAGCTGAATATAAAGTTTAAATAAAACGTTAATAGAAAAAACATGCGCAAGGATGGGTGGTTGGGAGGGCATGGGTGGAGCTCGACACGCAGCCACCTCCTCGTGGTGAGTTCTGGATTATTTAGATCATTAATCAAAAGAACATTGATCTAAATAAACTAAGAGCTGCGTAATTCAGTAACTATTTTGGTAATTGGAACACCTAATATATAATAATAACAAGTAAGTTTCAGTTATTGTACTAATGCAGAATATAAGAAAATCATTATATTTCACTTTTTTCGACGGCTTTGTGGCACCTGAAGATATAATTTCGCAGGACTAATATTTATGCACAGTCATTATCTATAGCACCCACATATTTTCCGCACTAGCCATATTTGAATTTCGAAAAAAAGTTAAAAACCTCATTTTCGATCCGCCCTATTATACGTATTAATAAAACATCTTTCGTAATAAACTCGAGCATTTCGTTTATCTCTCTTTTTCTCTCTCCCCCCCAACCTCCAACCCTCTCAAACCCCCTGATGGACAAAGCTAATATCATCTTTCCACAATAAAATTTGAATACATGTGATAAAAGACCCCGTTATTGCGACACTCGACCATAATGCTTAGCTGTTTATGTCTCTCTCCCAGCCTAATCTTAACCTTCCCCGTTTATCTGACACGACTGGGTAGCCCACACGTTAACTTAGATTCCCTAACCCACCATTTGGTGTAATTAAATAATAATAACGTTGTATGTATACAGCCAAAGGAATTGAATAAAACACCAAACACATAACTCTTTATTTAGACAAATTATTTAATTTCACAAAATATATTGAAAATAAATATTACATCCCTATATACGCAACCTAACCACATAAAACATCACACGGGGTTGTCCTGAAAAGAAAATAAACATGAACAATCCGATAATCAGTCCGAACTTGAGCCAGTATAATTAGGGTCTTCCACAAATATTTTATATTTTAATCCCTACAAAGATTGACACTGAGTTGCCTTGAAAAAAAAAAAAAAACATTTAGCACACCTATAATATAAATATATATATATATATAATATATATATATATATATATATATATATATATATATATATATATATATAAAGCAAAAAGCAAATTTGAAGAGGAACTACTTCCTAACTTCGATCAAAACTTTTTATACTTCATAAACTAATGCCTTAAAATAAGAACGTTTGACTTTTAATTAACTTAAATTATAAAACGGACTAAAACTACAAAACGAAGCATGTAATTCCATTATTTACACCCCGACAAAAAAAAAAAAATCTTTATTACTCTATTTACACACGCTCCGCTATACTTTATAAATACGTGACAGCGAAAATACCCATTTGAGATGAAATTTGATGGGAGCCATCTTGGAAAGCTGCTACAATAATCTGATAAGGAACGAGAAGCGAAACTGCCTGCAAAGGGGTAACACATTCCATCTTGCTATTTAAATAATCGAACCGGTCGTATAAAGCATGACACGGAGTTGTCCTGAAAAATAACAACAAAAATTAACGCACCTAATATATATACGGTATATATATATATATATATATATATATATATATATATATATATATATAATTTAGGGGGGGGGGGGTCGAAATTTTGTATTCTTATTCTACACACTGCTCGGACTTTCCTTTGGGCCCCTAAACAACATACTGTAATTACACCACTATGCGCCGCCCCCTACCCGTTGCATATGACCCCCTTTTTTTAAATTGAAATGAAATTGAAACCAATTCTTTGAATAAAAAACCTGATAAATTACAAAGATTAAAGTAAATAATGATATAAGTAAAGTTAAAGTAAGTTTTATATATATATATACACACACACACACACACACACACACATATATATATATATATATATATATATATATATATATAAGAATTTTTCTCCGTATATTACTTAAAGAATCAATTGAAGCATACTAAAATGAAAATAGTCACCTTAAGAAATTCAATTGAAGCATATTAAAACCAAAATATTCACCTTAAAAAATTTAAAATCGTAAATTACTGACACCGCTGGCCTTTCCATTGGAACACAGGCAGCTTTTTTCTCGACTCCAGTACATTCAAAATAAATTTATGTCTGTTTTCGTAACCAATTATATCTTGTAATGCTTCTGTTACCACATTTACAGCATGTTCTACTCCCTGGCTGTGACAGGGAAAAGGAATAAGCTGAAGTGGTTCATTTCGGACTTTAAGATCATCATTTGTCAAATTCTGTAAAATAGGTGGAGGGGTGATGGTTTCGTTGTCCCAGTCGATCATGTTAGGATAATCGTCTGCTTCAAAGTCCAGTGTTTTTGGCAGCTCAAAATTTCTCGCATTGGTGCTCCTAGTTCTTGCTCGAATGATGTGCTGAAGAGCCAGCTCTCTGACCTTTCTTCTTGTTTCTTGTGTCTGTTATCATTGAGAGTAAGATATTCTCTGGGTGGGCAAAATAGGCGTTATTTCTGAGGACACGCTCCATAATCATCCGATGCTTTTTATCTAAGCCTTTAAGCAAGTGCATGATGTACCAAAAATTAGATGCTCCCTCATTTGCCTTTAGATGAGGCTTTATCCAAAACCAGCCTGGAGCGTAAACCAGCATTATAATTTTTACTCGGTCTTGGATGTTTTTGTCTGGATTCCGTATAGAGATATATAAGCGCAGGATCCTGTTTGCTCGTGTTAGCCATCTTGCATGATGGAGGGCACCTGAGGATCTGGTGGCTAACGCTTGTGAGATGCGTCCAGATTGTATGCTAATGCACATTTCATAAATATATTTTTGGTCACTGCTGAAACTTTTAACAACATCGGCCGAAACTTCTTTAATGTTGCCCTCTACAGTGGTATAATCAACTATATCCAGTTTGGTCAAATCCTCTTGGAGTTTATTTCCAAGAGAAACTTTGAAGGTGTTTGGTCCCGAAGTTTTTCCATCAATTGCTTCAAATACGTGCCTGAAGGGCAGTTCGTTTGCATGCAAAAGGCAAATCAGCCATTGTATCGGCCTGTCCAGATATGTATAATTCAATCAATTTTAGCACTCCGCCAATCCTGCCAGTGTTCACTGGGGTGCCATCGCATAGCAAAGCTTTGAGGGATTCTTTGCTATTAGAATCAACTATAAAATTTATTATTTCATCTGCAATACAACAAGCAGTTCCGTTATCTGGAGCTATATGATCCATGTAAACATCACCAGGTTCTTTGACTATTACATAATGTTCTTCGTACTCCATTCCCTTCTTTGTCTTAGTTTGATCTTTTCTACATCAAATCCGATGCCTTCAACTGTGTGTTCTCTGATTTCACTTTGATTATGTTCTTTTTACCCACACGTATTCTTTCTCTTTCCACTTTTTTCCTCTCCAACATATTGGTTTCGTCTAATATTCCCATATCCTTCAAAGCTGCATTTACTATAGCTGTAGTAGCTCTGTAACTTACACGGTATCTATCTGCTGTTATTGTTAAGTTATCATAAATAATTCTGTTCTGATGGTTTCCTCTCAGCTCAAAATCCGGAACAAAGTCAATATCGTCGCTGTCATTATCAATTTCCATGCTCTCATCTTCCATAATATGTAAAGGGTCCAGTTTGCTGGTTGAGGCGACATTCATATCTAGGCTTATCTTGGCTCTTCTTTCTAATCCTTTAACTCTATCGTGAGTCCTTTTTCTTGCAGAAGTCGTTACTCTGTCGATTGGTCCTAGTTGGTTTTTTCTTTGTTTCTGCCCCACAAAAGACTCCCACTCAATCATTGGAACTCTAATATCACATCTGCAATCCGTTCGACTGATTTTTTTATCGTAACAAGTACAAGTGCAAATATCAAACATTTCATCGAATGTCTCCACCTTCTGCTGAAAACTGTTGTTTCTTTGTTTTAATGGTACTTTATTTAGCTTTGCTGCAGATTCTATCAATCGTTCAACTTTTATAGCTATTCCTTCAAATCCTATATGTGGAAAGGAAAACTTCTCCCAAATGGCTTTCACATCTTTAATGACAATTCTGTAACATTCTTTTGCTGTTCTAGAACCTTTCTAAATCAGTTCTTCTCGTTTTCTTACCAATAAATAATGCCTAAATACGCCAGCCTTTGAAGGAGTCATTGAAGGTGGAAATTCTGCAGGGTGACCAAATGTTGAATTATGCGCTTTGCTTCTTGTCGCTACGATTTCACTTATTTAGGCCTAGTAGCATTAATAACAATAAACTAATTGTTAAATTCTAGCAATTGAATCATTCAATCTGAATTTAATATAACTCATTCGGAATTAAATCATAACTCATTCAATCATAAACAATCTGAAAATAACAATCTGAAACTAAACAAAAAACGTGACAATAATTTATATAATTCATCTAATCTATCTAAATTAATCTATGTAATCTATTCAATCTATCTAAAACGCTATCTAAATAATCTATCCAAATTAATCTAATCTACTCAATAAGACTTAATATAATGCATGATTGTCACATTTGGGGTTTATATCTGTGGAGAGAGTAAAATGGGGGGGATGCTATGGAAGGGGTAAGGGGGGTCGCATATACTCATTTTTTTTACAAGATGTTGAGATCATCATTTCCAACTACGTGCATACTGTGGAATTGAATTGGAGAAACTCGATTTTTGATGTTTCGACCGCCCTAATATATATATATATATATATATATATAAAGTAAAAAACAAATCTGAAGAAGAACTACTTCCTAACTTTGGAGAAAACGGGACCAGTATCCCCTAAACAAGCCTTACCGACACAGCGCTCACCCAAATGATGCGGCCGATTGTTCTATCTCTTTTATTATTATTATTACCACCATCATCGGGAATCGAACCCCAGACCTCAAACCTTCACTTCGCTTACAGGATGAAGGTATCCACCCACGATCATTTTCATGGCATTCGCATATTTAGATTAAAGATCTGCATCCTCTCACAGATAAATCATTTATAATTTTTTTTCAGAGTAGCACTTCTTGAGGATTATATATATATACGTATATATATATATAATATATATATATATAATTATATATATATATATATATATGTGTGTGTGTGTGTGTGTGTGTATATGGAATCAAGGATAATATTAGTATAAGAAATACAGAAGCTGACCCAAATAAAAAGGGGTAATGCGAGGGGCAGTAACTTAGCACTATTTTAAATTTACAACTACACACAAATCACCTTCTTCGTTCCAAGGTCAACAATTGACTGAAAGGATATTTCTACCCAAACAGACGTTTTCACAATGCGGCTAATTCTGCGTATTGCTAAATTCTAGAAGCTTGGAACCTATCCATCAATAAAGATATGATAGAAATGAAGAAATTAGCCTGCATATTAGACCAGATGAGCCGGGTGTACATGACTATGTGCAGCGGAGAGCGCGAGAGAGCATTTCCCTCCTCCACCAGGCGGTCATATGTGGCGGTGAGCGCAAGAGAGCAGCTCACTTTTACGCCAAGCCGGTCTAGAGGCGGGAACCACCCGCTTGAACCCGGTGTGAAGAGGGGGACAACAGAAGACAGCAATATGATGTTTAACACCGAAAAATTTCAACTCTTGAGATATGCTAGAAATGAAGAAATTAGCCTGCATATTAGACCAGATGAGCCGGGTGTACATAACTATGTGCGGCGGAGAGCGTGAGAGAGCATTTCCCTCCTCCACCAAGAGGTCATGTGTGGCGGAGAGCGCAAGAGATCAGATTAATCCTACGCCAATCCGGTCTAGAGGCGGGGACCGCCCGCATGAACCCGGTGTGAAGAGGGGGACAACAGAAGACAGCTTTCGTCTAATGACATCCTCAGGAACACTGAGTGTTCCTGAGGATGTCATTAGACGAAAGCGCTTGAGCACCCCTTTGTGTTTCTTTTCCCTTCGTGGTTTTATTCATCATAAATATTTTTCACGTGTCAGTTTCGTGAATTAATTTCATATATATATATATATATATATATAGTATATATATATATATATATAATATTATATATATATATAATATATATATCTATATATATATAATCCTCAAGAAGTGCTACTCTGAAAAAATTATAAATAATTTATATGTGAGGGATGTAGATCTTTAATCTAAATATGCGAATGCAAAGAAAATGATCAGTGGGTGGATACCTTCATCCTGTAAGCGAAGTGAAGGCTTTGAGGTCTGGGGTTCGATTCCCGATGATGGTAATAATAATAATAATAAAAGAGATAGAACAATTGGCCGCATCATTTGGGTGAGCGCTGTGTCAGTATGACTTGCTTAGTGGATACTGGTCCCGTTCTTTCCAAAGTTAGGAAATAGTTCCTCTTCAAATTTGATTTTTACTTTATATATATATATACTAGCAGAAATACCCGGCGTTGCACGGGATGTAAGGGTGTGTCAAAATAAGGTAAAAAGATGAACAAAACTAAATGAACACATAAACACAAAGTTTTGGTAATTGTTTTTATTCCTTGAAAACATCAGACATTTTGTAGCACTTCAGTGTAAACAATGTTAAGTGTTTTTCCATTGGGTGTCAAAACATAAAGATTGCGAGGTGTTCCAACTTTTTTGGGCCATTGTCACCCATAGCAAAAGCACACTCAAATGTCAAAATGCAAAAACTTATTCCTTAAACTTATATTTTAAAAAGTTCTCGAAAATAATGATTTTAAGCTTTTTTTGTGTCAAAATGCAAAAACTTATTCCTTAACCTTATATTTTAAAAAGTTTTCGAAAATAATAATTTTAAGCTTTTTTGTGTTAAAATGAAAAAACTTATTCCTTAACCTTATATTTTAAAAAGTTCTCGAAAATTTTGAAACTTTTATGCACACCATTAGATTCCACTTAAATCCCGTGACTTTATGCCGTCATTCAAAACTAAACAAGATTTTAATGTATCATTTACTAAATAAAACTGTCTAGTCTACCTACCTACTGTACCTACCTACTGTACCTACCTACCTACCTACCTACTGTCTAGTCTACCTACCTACTGTACCTACCTACCTACTGTACTGTAGTCTACCTACCTACCTACCTACCTACCTACCTACTGTACCTACCTACTGTACCTACCTACCTACCTACTGTACCTACCTACCTACTGTACCTACCTACTGTACCTACCTACCTACTGTACCTACCTACTGTACCTACCTACTGTGCACACCATTAGATTCCCCGTGAAAAGTTATATCTGATTCACTACCTTAAACACTATTTGGTGCAGCCATATTCATTTCAATAGAGAACAAACAAACAGACAAACAGACAAACAAACTTCCTCTTTTATATATAGATATAGAAGATAAGATATATATATATATATATATATATATATATATATATATATATATATATATATATATATATGGGAATGAACTCAGAATGGTCCCCTGAGTTTTTTATGATACACACAGACCGTGCATGGAACAAGGAACTCTTCTGGGATAATTAAATCCACTATAGTCCGAATAAGTAATGGTAAATGATAAATACCATAGTTTTTCTTTTTCATGATGCTAGCCCGACGTGGGCAACGGGTCACTCGCAAAGAGGTCCCATAAATATAGCTTCCCTCACCAGCTATCTGCAAAGCAGACAGGATCCAGCTTTGGGACATGGATCTAGGGTTTAAAGCAGCCTAGCCCTGCTACATTTAGAACCTCAATATAAGCAAAAGACTCGCTGCCTTCACGTCAGATTGAATACATCAAAGAAAAAGGAGTAACTACTATATTTTAGCCAAAAATCAAAACTTAAACCTCAACTGGCAGAATTGAGCGTCCACTTTTCAAGGCACATAACATGTCCGTTTCAAGATGGGAATGAACTCAAAATGGTCCCCTAAGTTTTTTATGATGCACACAGACCATCTTGAAACGGACATGTTATGTGCCTTGAAAAGTGGACGCTCAATTCTGCCAGTTGAGGTTTACGTTTTGGTTTTTGGCTAAAATATAGTAGTTACCCCCTTTTCTTTGATGTATTCAATCTGACGTGAAGGCAGCGAGTCTTTTGCTTATATTGAGGTTATAAATGTAGTAGGGCTAGGCTGCTTTAAACCCTAGATCCATGTCCCAAAGCTGGATCCTGTCTGCTTTGCAGATAGCTGGTGAGGGAAGCTATATTTATGGGACCTCTTTGCGAGTGACCCGTTGCCCACGTCGGGCTAGCATCATCAAAAAGAAAAACTATGGTATTTATCATTTACCATTACTTATTCGGACTATAGTGGATTTAATTATCCCAGAAGTGTTCCTTGTTTCATGCACGGTCTGTGTGTATATATATATATATATATATATATATATATATATATATAATATATATATATATATATATATATATTAGGTGCGTTAATTGTTGTTTATTTTTTTCAGGACAACTCCGAGTCATGCTTTGTACGACCGGTTCGATTATTTAAATAGCAAGATGGAATGTGTTACCCCTTTGCAGGCAGTTTCGCTTCTCGTTCCTTATCAGATTATTGTAGCAGCTTTTCAATATGGCTCCCATCAAATTTCATCTCAAAGTGGGTATTTTCGCTGTCATGTATTTATAAAGTATCGTGGAGCGTGTGTAAATAGAATAATAAAGCTTTTTTAATTTTTTTTGGCGAGGTGTAAATAATGAAATTACATGCTTTCGTTTTGTAGTTTTAGTCCGTTTTAAAATTTAAGTTAATTAAAAGTCAAACGTTCTTATTTTAAGGCATTAGTTTATGAAGTATAAAAAGTTTTGATCGAAGTTAGGAAGTAATTCTTCTTCAAATTTGCTTTTTGCTTTATGTAGATATATATTTATATGAAAATTATTTCACGAAAGTGACACGTGAAAAATATTTGTGATGAATAAAACCACGAAGGGAAAAGAAACACAAAGTGGTGCTCAAGCGCTTTCGTCTAATGACATTCTCAGGAACACTGAAGTAAAAGGAGAGTTCAAGACAATATATAGGTTACAAAAATATATGTACAGTATATATATATATATATATATATAGTCTTTACAGCCACACCTACACTTTTTCTCGTAAGTGTATATATTGTAATGTATATGATTGTAAATTTTGACTTGGTCCGCAATCGATATGGACCGTGACTTGATGGATACCGTAATGAAATTGACTGGATTCTTTGGACCTGATATATTTGCATGTCCGTTATAAATAGATATAGAGTGTAACATTTTGTGGATAGTAGTCTATTATGACTAGATCCTCTGGATCCAGAGATTCTATCTTAGTTTTAAATCGATAATTAATTGGTTTTAAATTGATAATTATTTAGTTTCGTAAAAATTGGTCGTTGCAATTTACCGGCGGTTTTTACATAAATTTCTTATGTTCTTGTGGTTCGGAACCCACGTAAAATTGTAGGTCCCCTCCGCCACCACGGAGGACATACACAATACACGATTACGAACACAGTTAGGTAGACCAGCCATGAGTGGATCCTAGGGTCTTTGTTGGTCTGAAACATTATAACATTATAACATTATATATATATATATATATATTTATATATATATATTTTATAAGTGTGCTAAATGTTGTTGTTGTTTATTTTTTTTCAGGGCAACTCAGTGTCAAGCTTTCTACGGATTAAAATAAAAAATATTTGTGGAAGACCCTAATTATACTGGCTCAAGTTCGGACTGATTATCGGATTGTTGATGTTTATTTTTTTTCAGGACAACCCCGTGTGATGTTTTGTGTGGTTAGGTAGCGTATATAGGGATGTAATATTATTTTCAATATATTTTGTGAAATTAAATAATTTGTCTAAATAAAGAGTTGTGTGTTTGGTGTTTTATTCAATTCCTTTGGCTGTATATATATAACGTTATTATTATTTAATTACACCAAATGGTGGGTTAGGGAATCTAAGTTAACGTATGGGCTACCCAGTCGTGTCAGATAAACGGGGAAGGTTAAGATTAGGCTGGGAGAGAGACATAAACAGCTAAGCATTATGGTCGAGTGTCGCAATAACGGGGTCTTTTATCACATGTATTCAAATTTTGTTGTGGAAAGATGATATTAGCTTTGTCCATCAGGGGGTTTGAGAGGGTTGGAGGTAGGGGGAGAGAGATAGAGAAAGAGAGATAACGAAATGCTCGAGTGTCGAGTTTATTACGAAAGATGTTTTATTAATACGTATAATATTACGAGAATGGAGTTGAAAAATAATGCGAAAGATGTTGAGTTAATACACTTCTATTACGTGAAAGGCGTTTATTAAGAGAGAGAGAGAGAGAGAGAGAGAGAGAGAGAGAGAGAGAGACTGAACGCATATGCTTGTGAAAAAACCATGAGGGGGCTTTGCTAATAAAGAAATAAAACATGTGTGTGTGTGTATATATATATATATATATATGAGAAGATCGTTTATGGCATGTAATTAAATTGTTGTTGTAGAAAGATAAGAAAAGCTATGGTCAGCAGACAGACAGAGAGAGAGAGAGAGAGAGAGAGAGAGAGAGTTACAAGTTACAAGGAGTTACAAGGAAAAGAAGTACCTCAAAAGGCATTGCGGCCCATACCGAGGAGGTACCAATGGCAATGAGTGCCACGGAAAATTTTCTACACACTCAAATAGTGTGCAAAATTTGGTCTAACCTTTTCTTGAACTGATCCACAGAGGAACTGTTCACAACTTCCGAAGGTAACCTGTTCCATGTGTCACAGATCTTATACGTAAAGTAATTCCCACACACACTAGTCCTAAACCGTTTCAAATCCAACTTCCAACCATTGTTGCGAGTTGGGTTATTATTTAAACTAAACATACTTCTAAAATCGACATCGTTGAACCCGCGCAAGAGCTGAAAACCTCGATCAGTTGACCGCGCAGCCTCCGAGTTTCAAGCGAAAACAAGTTCAGGGCGCGTAACCGTCGATTGTAGCCCATATGCCTAACGGAAGGGATTAACTTTGTGGCCCTCGCCTGCACTCGCTCCAGCCTCTCAATATCTTTCCTGAGGGTGGGCGACCAGAACTGCACATCATACTCCAGGTGCGGCCGAACAAGGGAATTGTACAGTGAGAGCACAATCTCCTTGTTCCGAAACTGAAATTGCCTCCTGATATAACCCAATAGTTTCTGGGCTTTCTTTTCCACCTGTACACACTGTTTCGTAAACTTAAGGTCGCTGCTAATTAGCACACCCAAGTCCTTTTCTAAATCAGTCACCTCGATATTACTACCCAACATCGAGTAGTTCGACTTGGGATTGGCGTAGCCAATGTGCATCACTTTGCATTTACCCAAGTTAAACGGCATTTGCCATTTTTCGGACCACTCTCCTATCCTACCTAGGTCCTCACGCAATTCCTCGATCGCTTCGGGCGTCCCAACATTGGCCCCAAGCTTGGTGTCATCAGCGAATTTGGCGATCCGACTGACGATGCCACCGTCGATATCATTTATGTAAATGATAAACAACAGTGGCCCCAAAACGGAACCCTGAGGAAATAACAACACGAAACAACAAAGCAATTCTTGTTTATAACGCTTTTAAATGGGGAAGTGTATATATATATATACTGTATATATATATATATATACTGTGTGTATATATATATACACTGTATATATATATATATATTTATATATGAGCGAGAGAGAGATAAACAGATAAGGCCGGGTCGGGACTCGAACCCAATTTTTTTTCTGATCATTAGGGCACCCTGGGTAGCGATGGCTGGGCCAGGGTGCGAACTCAAGTTTTTTCTGATCATTAGGGTATCATGGGTAACGAGGCCCTGGCTGGGGCTCGAACTCGCAACCGTGGAAACCCGGGGCTGGTCTCGAACCCAATTTTTTCCGTACGAATTGTTCATTTATTTATTTATTTTCAGTACGAATTGTTTTACGCCCCACCTTAGACCTACAGTGTCATTAGGATACCCTGGATAGCGAAGACCGGGCCAGGGCTCGAACCCGGCTCCTTTTAACACACATAAACAGTGTGTACACTGTGACGCACGTATAGATGTACTGTACACCACCCCATGGCTATCACCATGGTTACCAACCGCCCCGGTTCTCGGATCCAATTTATTTTTTATCATTAGACCATGGCTATCACCATGGTTACCATTTTTTCTTATTCTGACGAGGGTGTTGTTCTTTTTTCCGTACGATTTGATTTACACCCACCTTAGATCTACGGGGATAATTGGGGTACCGTGGATTTATATTTCCGTACGAATTGTTCATTTATTTATTTATTTTTCCGTACGACTTGCTTTACGCCCCACCTTAGGCCTACGGAGATCATTAGGATACCATGGGTAGCGAAGGCCGGGCCGGGGTGCGAACCCAATTTTTTTTCTGATCATTAGGGCACCATGGGTAACGAAGCCCTGGCCTGGACTCGAACCCGCCACCGTTTAACGCGCGACGCACATGTGTCAACTGATGCCCGGAGGCACTGACTGATGTGCCAACTGGCTGATGATGCCCGGAGGCACTGGCTGATTAAGCCAACTGGCTGATGATGCCAGGAGCCATTAAGCCACCTGCTGATTAAGGGCCCTATAAGAGAGCGGCGGCACGGCTGAAGTCTTAGTATGCGCTCGGCTTCTGCCGGGCGACCACCTCTCTCTCTTAGGTTAGGTTCATTGCAGCATCGGGATAACTCCGCCTCCAAGTTGCAACATTCTCCCTCCCCCATTTTGGGGGCCTTGCAACAAGGGGGTGGGTGGGGGTTTGCAACAAGGGGGGTGGTGGTGCCACCAAGGGGGTGGCACTCTTGCAACATTATGCAACATTTGCAATTGCATTGAACTCATACATTTTGCGACCATCCTACTAGTTATGATTGTACAGGTACTAAACTAATTTTATTGACTAGGGTAGGTAAAAAAATGGAATTACGTAATGGATGATATATAGACCTGTGGTCTAGTTGTATTTGTGTGTACTACGTACAAAGTGTGTATCTTATAATTTTGAGGAACAGATTAGCTGAGAGGATTGTTAAATTAACTGAATAAATGCATGAGCAAGATATATATAGAAAACAACAATTATTACGATGAAATAAATTTAAATGATCTAGAGTAAATATCATAGTTAGCACTTACACGCAGTTAAATAAAGTTTATCGTGATATCCAATGATTTTATAATAACGGTTTGTATATATATAGTATATATAGTGTGTGTGTGTGTGTGTGTGTGTGTGTGTGTAAGGATTCGGGAGGTTTTCGAATTAACAAAGTTATATAATAATTTAAATAGAGAGTAGGGTTATAGAGTCTTTTAAGTTTGAAGTAAATTATTTTTTTATAAAAATCCTAATACAGGTAGCATTAATGGTAATGTATTCGTGTGAGGTTCAATGTAAAAGTGACTTGAGATATGAGTGAATTAGAGTATGTGTCAACAATAATAAAATTCAATTAGGGTTATAGATTTTACGTAATTAAATCAGTTGCACGTATATTAAGGTGGTAGAAAAACCGCACTTAGAGGATCTTACATGTAATGAAAGTAAATCTCACGGTATTAAAATTGAATTCCGACACACAATTAATTAAATTCGACTACGACAATTACTCAGTATTAATCGAATAAAAGAAAATAACAAAAAGAAATCTAAAAATTAAAAATAGAAATCGATTATGCATTTTAATGAACTAAACATATAATATTCTTAAAAATAAAAAACACAACATAAATTGAGGTTATGTTCCATTGTACCAAAGAGGCTCCTGGTTGGTTTCTGGACCAACTGAGTGATAGGAAACATGGTTAAACTGTGGTTTGACTGGAACCAAAGAAGAATTAACCATGGTTGAACCATTTCTCTGGTTGACACTGGGTTCAACTGGGGTTGGGGTGTTAAAATAAAATAAAATAAAAACAAAGTTTGGAGTACTACATTCAGGGGAGTTGAGTGACTAAGCGGGGAGATATGTCTGAATTTGACAATACGTCTTTCGTGAGCACTTTGCGCTTAAAAAAAAAAAAAATCGCTTGTCACACTGCTTAGAACAAAAATTAAAGGAGGTAAAACAAAACGGAAGGACGGCATGTTCTTTCCTATAGTAATTTAAAAAGGAAGTCATTGGACATGATTGATTAATTATTACACTATTACTGTCATCATATAATCATAATAATTATAAAAATCGTTATAAACAATTGTAAAAACGGTTTTGGTTGCAAATAATAAAATATATCATTTTACCTATATATTTATATATGCAACAATGGCATGAAAAAAAGACAAATAGGTCAATTTCCTTCTTACAAAAAAAAAAAAAGAAGGTTGAACTAAAGACACAAACCGGTCAATTCATGTTGAATTTAATTCTCTCTTATACAACAACAAAAAAAAGGTTGAATTAAATTCTCTTAAATTACATTCTCTTAAATTAAATTCTCTTAAAGTAAATTCTCTTAACGTAAATTCTCTTAAATTACATTCTCTTAAACAACAACAACAAATAGTTGAATTAAATTGACTGCATTGAAATGACTTGGGACTTGAAAACTGACTTGGGACTTGAAAACTGACTTGGGACTTGAAAACTGACTTGGGACTTGAAAACTGACTTGGGACTTGAAAACTGACTTGGGACTTGAAAACTGACTTGGGACTTGAAAACTGAGACTTGAAACTAACTTCAAATAAAACTTACTTCAAATAAAACAAACTGACTTCAAAACTGACTGAAACTGACTTCAAAGCTGACTGAAACTGACTTCAAAACTGATTGAAACTGACTTCAGAACTGACTGAAACTGACTTCAAAACTGACTGAAACTTCGAACCTACTTGAAACTGATTAACTTGAAACTGACTGACTGACTGACTGACTTGAAACTTACTGACTGACTGACTGACTGACTTGAAACTGACTGACTGACTGACTTGAAACTAACTTAGTGACTTGAACTGCTATCAAGTATTTCTATAAATCTCTGGGGCGGTTGTCCCTCTTGGATGCAACCTACTGACTTGAACTGCTATCAAGTATTTCTAAAAATCTCTGGGGCGGTTGTCCCTCTTGGATGCAACCTACTGACTTGAACTGCTATCAAGTATTTCTATATATCTCTGAGGCGGTTGTCCCTCTGGATGCAACCTACTGACTTGAACTGCTATCAAGTATTTCTATAAATCTCTGGGGTTTGGTTGTCCCTCTTGGATACAACCAACTGAAACTGTCTGAAAACTGATTTGCAACTTATTTGCAACTAAAACTGACTTGAAACTACTTCAAGTATCTCTATAAATCTCTGGGGTTTGGTTGTCCCTCTTGGATGCAACCAACTGAAACTGAAAACTGAAACTGGAACTTGAAACTGCTTCAAGTATCTTTATAACTCTATAAACTCTCTATAAACTCTCTCTTTCTTAATTTGCAAGTCAATTCAATTCAATAATGTTAAAAAAATTGTAAACAAAAATACGAAATGTAAACACATTTCACTCGAATGTACGCGAAGGTACACTGTTTAGTACATAAAATAAAATCATTCTATACTAACTATAATAGTGAAAATAACTGAAAATAACTGAAAATAACTGTGAAATTTAACTCTGTGACTTTTAACTTCTGTGACAATTACCTTCTGTGACAATTAACTCAATAACGCTGTGACAATAACTTTGTGAAAATCAACTTCTGTGAAAATTAGATTGAATAAAAAAATGTATCACTGGTGTCTGAAATGTTCACTGTGTGTCTTGTAAATTCTGACTTAATAGTAGTTAACTGTTAATAATACTGACTTTTCAAATGTTTACAAATTACTTAAAAAAACAAACTTAACAAAATTTCTAAGGCGAAATCCTTAGAGACGTGTCCTGAAGACGTGTCTTGCTGGCTAATTGTTCCTGGATGAAGAATGGGCATCGCCAGTTGTTCTATTTCCAGGGTCTGGAAGACTGGAAGAATTCTGATGCAGGGGTCGCTAGTTTTGTTATCCTGGGGCAGGGTAATTTCTATCCTGGCCAAAGAGTGGCCACTTGTTAAAATCTTTTGTTAAAATCCTGGCAGGGTCGCCAGACTGTTAACCCCTCCGTCTATGGCCCTGGGTTGGGTCGAAGTCGACGGGGGTTCTGGTTAGGAGGCAGCAACGGATCTGTTACTTGTAGTAGTTTCTTTTATACTACTCTCCGAGTTCTTCTATAGTGGCTCGGAGGATTCTGAGAGGCTTATTAAATTCTTTGATGTTTCTCCGATTCTTCGTGTAACGTACTCGGAGATTTTAATGACTAAGTTTTCTGAAGAGAGCACGGCTCGAAGGAGAAGATAAAGACTGTTTCTTACTGTGATTTACTGCTAAAATGTTACAGGTAATGCTCAGCCTCGTAGGTTGGATCAGAATGCCTATGGAAGAAATGGTTGGGGTTTATATACCCCGATTCTACTAACATCATTATTAAATATTGAAGAGGCTGTATTATTTTTGCACAACAGTTAAAAATAAACAGATAAACAGGATATAGGAAGAGGAAGCCATATTTTTATCTTAAACCGCATATTTTCAGATCTGATGTTTTCCGGGTCTGCCTTGTTAATTAGAAACGGAAATTGAACTATGCATTCTTATATTAAGATATGCATATGAAAATTAAAAGTTTAAGGCAAGACATGACTTCATCTCTCTAAGAGAGAATTCATCTAATCTAAAAATGATAAAAAGGAAGCAGCTCCAAAATTTATTTCAACGAAAAAATAATTAAAAAAATAATACTAATATTGTCGAGTGTATATTCCTAAATCGCGACATAATGTCGGGTCACATTGTAATTTTGGTCTATTATAAC
The DNA here is from genome assembly GCA_023014485.1 of Bathynomus jamesi. NCBI lineage: Eukaryota > Metazoa > Arthropoda > Malacostraca > Isopoda > Cirolanidae > Bathynomus > Bathynomus jamesi. The sequence goes on from JAJOZX010001329.1 coordinate 848,107, forward strand.
TATGATTATAATTACCAATTAATTCATTTATTATCGTTAACTCGTTAACTATAGTTTCATTAAAGTACATTAATTTCATCATATTACATCATTATAGTTAATTACAATTTACCACAGGTAACTATAATTTACAGTGCTTCATATTTACATTAGGATAACTCTTATTTTGAGATTTAACACAAAGTACATGGGCACATACGGTATATATTTACACACAACATGACACACATGCTAATAAGTTATAAATTTGAAATCAGAGGCAGAGGTCTTTCGTTTTCAGATGTTCGATTTATGCTGTGATTAGCGGAATTTGACCGCTTGCCTAAGCATTTATGAATATCTCGCGAGAAATTAATTAATTTAAAGAAAAGAAATAAAAAGAATACATGTGAACGAGTGTACATGTACGTAACGATGTACGTAATCATCAGGGGACATGTACGAATGCACAAGTTTTGTACACATATTGGTACGTAACACAATAGGTTCTGTGCGTAACATAGACATGCGTAAACATGGAGTGATAGGTTGATAGGCATCAGTAGACAATAGGTAGGACACAACATATAAATAATGACGTATAGAGAATGAAGTTTTATTATTATTATTATTATTATTAAAGAATTTACCATACATTGAATACGGAAGATGTCCAAATACTAAACACGTGATTCAGTGTTCAAGGTATGGAAACCATGAAAGAAATTTAAGTTATTTTATGACGTCATAATGTATAAGTCATTATTGGGAGGATTTAAAAGAAACGAATTAAAGACAAAGAGTGGGTATTAAGGACTAAGAAGTACAACTACGGGTTCCAATCCTGTTGTATGCAATGTGTATGCATAATCTAGGGACGAGGGTGAGATGCAAGACAACCATAATTAATTTTAATAAATTCTATAACAAATGAGAAATGGAAAAATGGATACGACTAAACCATAGAAATGGTAGATCGTAGGGTTGTGACACAAACAATAATAGAAAGCAATAAAAAATTTTATCCAAAATCGCATCAGGCGACTTTGGCTCCTCATGTAAAAATGAATATGGATTCTTCATTGTTCATTTTTACACACACATACACACACACACACACACACACACACACATATATATATATATATATATATATATATATATATATATATATATATATATTGAATTACCAACTGTGGTGGATTCCGTACCATGTCTCCATGTTATAATGTAGGTCTAAGGTGGAATGAAAGACATAGACTGTTGATTTTAATCCCAAATTAATTATGCTATTTTTATAAAGAAAATTCCGCGAAATCAAAGAAGAGGAATCCTTTATTAATTTTTTTTCAATTAAAATTAATTCGTACTTTCATGCTAGTATATTAAATTTGACAATAAACATTATAAATATTCTCATAGAATAAAATTTTAATAGTGTCTACATACTTTTGCCAAACCTTTCTTTGAAAGTATTTCTGGACAAAAATGTACATCGAGGTAAACTCGGTGCACAAAAGAAACACGTGATTTGCCCGAGGACACTTCAAAACCGCCAAAGATCACCCGAAAAACTCCGGTCCATCTCCTCTCAATCGTATTATTATTATTGTCATTATTATTATTAATATTATTATTATTAAAATGGCTTCTTGCACAATTTTTTGAAAAGGAAAAAAGCATAAATTTTTTATAAGTATATTGGAACTCATTTACCGAGTTGGTTTATAATGGTCGTAAGTAGTCACAGCAAAATTTAAAAAATATATAAAAAAAGGAATGAAAAGAAAAACAAAAATATTTATAATTTCTTTATTATAAAATCCTCTCGATAAGATCGTAATAGAAAAATTTGAAAAAAAGAGACCCACCAATTCATTTTTTTATCGAAAAACATAATTGATTCCTTGTGCAGACTTTGGCGGTGAGGCTCTGGTTCGTTCCAGCATACTGGCTCCTCAACCTAACCTGACCTATGGTTCAGACAATTGATTCTCCTTGTACTGTAAAGACTTGCTGCTGTTCAAATTATACGGCCATTTCCCTATCCAAAATGGGAAAAATTGAGGATCGAATAGTATGACCGCAAATAATAATGCTAATGTCGTGGTAGAGATTGCAAGTGGCAATTCACCTTGAGATGTGAAAATAAATCTACGGAGAGAATGAACAGATTTAAATGTACTTCAAAATGTGGAAAGTTGAGGATCAATCTGAGAACAGAATGACCGCGAATGATAATGCAAAATATTGTCGTGATAGAGAATACAATGTTGCAAAGGGGTGAGGGATATTGCATGAAGGGGTGGGTTCCAAAATTGGAAAACCGGGAATAGTATGAGCTCAAATAATATTGCATATATTTGAAACCATCGTGGTTGAGACTTCAAGTGGCAATTCACGCGTACACCTTGAGATGTGAACATTAAATCTACAGAGATAAGATAAAGACACCATTATTCAGCCAATCCGGACGTCCAAAGCGTGGGTCCCTTATATCGGTGTTACGATTGGTACACAAATTTAACATAGCCTCGCCCAGTTACATTGACAACCAATCAGCAAAAATACGAACCGCCTATTAATCTTTTGGGGATCATGCATATAAAAGGAAATATTTTCAGCTTGGTTTCACTGTAGTTATTTTCACCAGTGAATAAACACTCCCTCCGTCATAAGTCATTCACAAGAACTTTACAGTTTACCGGATTTATATCTAGATGGAGACAATGTCGCATAGTCTACAATTAATGTTTTTAACGCAGCCGACCGGAACGGATTATTTCCAACGCAAACCGTTGATGATGTTTACAATGACGCTCCTTACGATCTGACGCAAGGAACTGCCGTAGAAATGTAAGTAATTATGTGCCTATAATTTTATTTTTTGTAGCCAATTATTCGCGAACTTGTTTATTTAGTGTAACTGTCATTAGGAGAAAGAGTACTGTTCTGGATTATTTCATCATATATATATATATGTACTGTGTATATATATATATATATATATATATATATATATATATATATATTTGGAGGGTTGTAGTAATTCATCTCATCACATTTAAAATCATTCATTTAAATAGTAGGTATCCGCAATTATAGATTAGTTTGCAATTAATATTATGCTAAAGTCCTGTTTTGATTCGTTGAATTTTTTTATAGCAATCCTTTGCAAGTTTTAAATAATTTTATAAATTCCATAATAAATGAGATGTTATTCGGCATTTTCTCTTAAAGGAACTTCTCTGGCGGTTCGAAGATATCTTCACATTCTAATACTCTTACTATATGTATACTGTACATATGTTTTAAACAATTGGGTTTTTATTAAAAAAGATTCAGTTTGAACTAATTAATTATTCTTTCTCCTTTAAGGTCCGATGAGGATTTGACTCGTGTTATACAATCTTTTCGTTTTGAAGAAACGCATGTCGTGGACCTGAATACGGAGGAAGAAGATTTACCGAGCAATCAACCCAGCGATTGTAACATCATTAACGAAATAATGTAAGTTTTTTCTTATGTTTCGATCTTTTTTTTTCGGGTAAGAAGACAATGTATTTTGATCAATTTATTAAATGAAAGAAATCATGTTTTTAGCACAATAACCATCTTAAATATGCTACAGAATAAACAAACTAACATTATTGGATACAAATATATATATATATAATTATATATATATATACGAACAAAACATACTATACAACGAGTGCGCACAATCGTAAAACGGCTTTTTGTCTGTCTGTATATTATTTCGCAGTTTCGTTGAGTGTGACGCGTGTCGAATAAATGTTAAAAAATTATGAATTCCATACCACGTGACATATGCATGAGAAATGATGGGCGGTACATCCCACAAGTATTACTAAAATATCCTTGTAGTCTGTAGGGATTCAATACAACTTCGGGGATATGCAACTGCTCGAGAAATTTTACAACAAGGTCACTCTAGGGCTGAGTCCCGAGTGAATCAAAATAGTACATGAGGTCCCTAGTTTTAAAATAGATTGCAAACCAATGAATCCCTTCACTACCAATAAATCTGTGTTCACAATAAGACTACCGCAATCTCTCGTAGTTGGCAATTTCAATGTTTCATTCTTCGCAAACACCTATAAATTTGGAACGTGATTCGTTCACTATTCATTATTCTCTGAAGTGTATTCGCATCCATTTTAAAAGTCAGTGACAACACCCCTAAGCCTGTCTACTTCTATTAGGGCTTGTGACTCGAGGTATACAAGTAAGCTAATAGGCGCGTCTATCGGCTTGGCGAATTCCAATCTGACTGAGATGTTTCCATTCTGTTGTGGACTTAATTGTGTATTTACATTAGGAGATAAGTCAGGTGTGATGTCAAACGGATAAAGGTTAAATTGGTCGAAGAATTCTTTCTGCGTTACCCCAATCCAAGCTCATCACAATCACCTGCAATATGGGCCAGATTACTATATGCTTTCGCGCAAAGCGGGAACACAGCGTCTGATGAATAATCCGTACCCAATGTTCCCCCCAACGCAAAGCTATTGACATATAGAGTTATATTTTTAAGGCCGAAATTCTCGAATTTAAAGGCATTCTTTTTATATTTTCCATTTACCGAATTGTGTTGAAGCATTCCAATTAATATCCTTTTTAGTCCAGGCAATTTGTAGTTAGACCTGGGCAAAATTGCTTCAGAAGCTTTCTAAACTGTTTCCAGCTCAGGAACCATTGCCGAATAACATATCCAAAATCCGACAAAATTGGACCCAGGGAACACCCCCAAAAATGAAATTCAAAATGGCGGACTGGATGTTTCCTACGAAAAAAAAAATATATAATTTACGCTTTTATTTATAGATACATTTGATGCTTTTCTTTCAGTTGTAATGTTTTAAATAATTCAACAATATACAACAACCAGTTATTACGCAAATATAATGTTATATAGCTTTTTACAGATTTTTATAATCAATAATACAACAATTATTTTTTCCCCAGTTTCAAGTTATGTTCATTACAGAAGAAGTGATACCTGGTCACAAACATACAGAAATTAATCCTCTTCATCACTATCATCGGATAGATTACCGGTACTTGGGTTGTTATCGCAACCTGATTTGGCGCTCGCCACAAGCGGCTGAACAGGGCATTCCATTACGCTTGCATCCACATCTTGAAGTAGCACATTTCGTCTTGCAGGAGCAGCGGATCATGTTCAGTAGATAATTTGGAGCTGGTGGCTTGTCGCAGGCTGTAGGGTAGTAGGAATTATTCTTTACATACCAACCCCACTGTTCTGCATCGATCTTCTCTTCTGTAGACTTCCAGATTAGTATTTGAAAGTATGTGCGAAAGCTGTGGTACTTTGTGGACGCATCGGTAGGTGGCAAACGTTCGGGTGTAACAAAAGATTTAGCTGTAGCTACCTTTTCAACTAACATTCGATGATGTAGTGCGTTAGTGGATTCAAGTGTTTTGCAGCCATACAACAGAAACATTGCCTTTCTTCCAGCGGCTTCAATGTCAGAGTGTTGGCAACAATCAGAACAGAATGTATTTGCAATTGAACGGAGTTCAGCCACCTTCATCAGTGTGTCGAATGCTTTGGCTTTACCGATCGAAAAAATTCTGGATGTGCTATCACAGCCCGTGAAAGCATGCACAAACAGGAGATACTTGCAGATGTCATTGCCTAACAATGATTGAATGCTGAGAATATCATACACAGGATTAGGAGATGGTCCCCGTCTTATATCGCTGCGATAGTACAATTTGAAACCACTGTCCTTGGCATGGTACAGAAGGAGAATCAGCAAGTCGGTGTCTTCCCCTATTACTGTTGTAGTTGCATTTTCTGATGAGGAAACTGCTGCACGAACGATGTCCACATCAGCATCCCCATCTGCGTTGTGAACAGTACACCCGTGCTTCTTCAACATCTCACCTACGAGGGAAATAAATGCTTGCTTGTTGTTTTCATTAGCCAAGAAGTGTTCCTTCTGGCCAACAAACTTCATGCTTGGACTGAGATTCACATTTCTGCTTGTCTTGGTGCTGCGTCTTCTGTGGGTCATGTCCTTGATCGTAGGAGAGCTGCTGTAGCCATCAAAAACAATGATTGCTTTTCCATATGTTTTCAGAGTGAAATCGGCATATGAGTTGGCGATGCTGTCATATGTTTCATCTTGACGCCAGGAAACACGATGTAGTAGAGATCCACCATCCAATACGTACTGATCTGTGCACTGAATTTCTTGAAATTCTTCCATGCGTAAAGTGTCAGTGTATTTGATTATTGCATGAGCTAGCTGAGACTTATCGGGTTTCCTCAAGATACTTCGTGATTCGAACAATGCAGGAGGATATGCACACAGTTCGTAACACATGACATCCTCAAGATTCATGTCTCCGCCAGTGGCAACAGTCATCATTCTCTGAAACAGTAGTGCAGGATCTACTTCTATATCTGAAGCATCAGTGATCACAACGGCAGAAGCAGATCCTAGTGTTTTCACTTTGTCAGATCTTTTGGCAGAATATGTAAAGGCTTGTTTCCCAATCATTTTTACGACAATGTTCGTACCGATTGAATGCAATTGATGAACGTTAACTCCAGGATCAGCAGTTAGCCCTGTTACAATGTTGCAGAGACCCGAGGTAGAATGGAATGGGGATAAGGATTCCAGACGTTCAAGTACTTTCTTCATGTCATTACTGTCCCTGATTTGTCTACTTCCCCTCATTTCCTTGTGCTGTTCACTACTTTCCAACAAAACTCTGGTGTATTCTTGCATTGCTAAGTTATAAGTGGAACACAGAGGCATAGAAAAGAGCCACGTTGTCCTTTGGATGTCTGTAAATCCACTTCCGCGTGTCAGTCCGCCTCTGCTTTTCAGGGAACGCATTAGTACTTGTTCTGTCTCCAGGTCTGTGCCGAGTCCGGCCCATAATCCGTCGCTTCTTCTTACCACAAACTTACCTTCCTGGAACATTTTGTTAACGGCTGGATTTTCAGAAGGCAAACTTAACATTTTCTGCAGGTACAGGTATATCGATTTCAGGTAATTGTGATGTCCGGCTGCTGCAATTATGGGGATGGTCTCCAGCATAGCTTGCAAGTGCAAATCCCACGAGCCGGTTCTGTCTGCTGTTATCAAGGAACGTGCAATGTTGATCATTCGCTGATATTCCAGCCAGAGTCGACTTGTTTGCGAAGTAGATTGTAGGTCAGTTTTCTTCGCATCCAAAGTGGTAGCAATCTGAGACAATGCATTCGAAGATTCCACATCCTCAACTGATTGTTTGGCGGTCATAACATCGTCGAGCAGGTCACAAGCTTCCTTATGGAGGTCATGAGGAGTTCCATCTTCATTACGAGGGAAAACGTCTGCGACTAGTAAGGTACTAAGAGCTGCATCTACTATCATATGACCACGTATCGCTCTTGAAACAGCTTTTCCAGACATCATGTGTTGCACGGCATTTGGTCCGTATATTTCTTGAAGTACTTCAGACAATCCTGAACCATTCATAAGAGTACCGACTGCTCCCAAAAGATTCATCAGTGTGAAATGATCCCAGCATTAAAACAATGTCCTGCAGGTCTCTCTGTTCATTGATGATTTGGGAAGCTTTCCAGAACAAAGGCTGATCAAAGGTAATAATGCATGGACTTTTTGATCGCGTGCTATCTTGCTCAAATATAGTAATGTCGAAAATATGCAGGTCATGTCAGTTGGCGACATATCTATGATGGGAAGGAACGTGATCGACGCCACACCTGGATGTGACACTTGATCCACCGTGAATTGCCTGCATTGTTCCGGACCAACTTGGATCTGATCTTTCTGCTGAAGATATCTGCCAGAGAAGACTAAGTCGACTTATGGTGGCAGTGGGTACTGGAAGTTCGCGGAATGAGATGTCCCTCAACATGCTTCTCGCGTGTCTATATTCCCTAATGTCAACGGTTGCAATCTTCTTAATGTCATTGTCACCAACATTACGCCTGTGAATAGAAGGGTGGATCTTGATCTTCGGAGTTATTGCGGCAATCATACCCATTCCATGAAAGGTATTCTTCCCATCCAAAGTGCAGACATCATGATCGACGTTATCTGCTGCTAGAAGGACTGCAGTGTTTTCATCAACAGTAAAAGAGCCAGACCCACTTGCCAGCGCCGCGTTTCTTTCGAATCTTGTTACTTCTGCATACGACGAACAGTAACCCAGCTGATGGAGAACGTCAATAAGGTACCTTGACCTAAAGTTGTGGTGTAGTTGAACCGACAAACCGATCTGTAGTGGACATAGTAATCCTCTAGGACGGGTTGCTTGCATAATGCTCTGCCCAATTGCACCTATTTTTCTTGAAGCATCCTGTCCCGCAAATGCTTTTGATAATAGCAATTTCAGACTGTTGGGAATGTAATCAAGAGCACTTTCTGCAGTGATGTCATTTGGAGATGGATACACATCTTTTCTAGACGAGTCGACAGACTTGATATCACTTCTGATTATTTTTGCAGCAGCTTCTACTAGGTAAATCTTCTGTAGCTCTATATCTATATCACATTCTTTCGACTTTTTGTGATAATCTATAAGAATTTCATTAGCTGTCTCTTGTAGTGTTACTACATCTGCCTTCCCACTTTCACCTGATATTATGATATTGTCTCCGTAACGTTCTAAAAGCTTTCTCTTCATGTGCCTGCGTTCGTAGACAGAGCTCTGACTTCCTTGAAGATATTCCTCCATTTTGGAAATTAGGTCTCCAATCAACAGTTGTTCATCATCATTCTCTTCCAGGTAAGCACAGGTCTGAAGGAATGCTTGGTGTTGCTCTTCATTAGTTGGTCTCCCTTTCTTCGAATCATGATCGTCGGAGGAGTATGCGCGAGGAATGTTTTTTCCACTTCGAAAATTTACGCTGCAGGTGTGATGGTAGACACAATCTGCAGCAGGAAGATCACGAAGATAATACTCCAGACGGCCTTTTACATTAAACGACCATTCATCGCAGCGGCTTTCACAGCACCTTTTTATGGTTTCGGAGAACTCTGTAGTTCTTATTTTGACATGCTCTGATTTTGGTTTGTGTTTGGAAAAAAATCCACAAAGGTATCACAAAACAAAGAGTGAGTAGCACTGGAAAATGCGTATTCATGAAAACGAGCACTTTTCCTTGGTATTGCCTCGGCTGCGGTCTGTCGCTTCTTTATTTCAATAGTCTTTTTATCCGTAAACCTTTTCCTACATACAACGTGAACACTTATTCCAGCTGTTGCAACAACATCGCTTCCACGGCTGCGGCTGGATGCATTTATACCATCTGCTCCTTTTTGCGAGATGTGAACCACTTCCTGTCCGCTGTCCAATTTCTCCTTACAAATCACGCACAATTCTTCAGGGGTCTGCATTCTTGAAGGCGGACGCACACCGAGTCAGCCGTACACCGAGTCAGTCTGAAACAGAAAACACAAATTAATAAACTGTGTTGCAGTATTTAAAAGGAGTACATAATAACAGTTTTAAAGAAAATGACAAGCACAAATACGCAGATTTGATAGTGGGTAGTAGGAATTAAAGAGTTGTATATAATATAAGTTTATAAAGATGTAGCAATGTCCATTCTCACATACACTCCATACAGTATATTTTATTTACATTACGTGACGTCATAGTTTAATACTAGCCGCCTAATACAATTGTTAGTGTCATATAGGTTAATTTAGAAACGAAAATGTGTTTTAAAACATTTTACTGATCAAGAAAAACGTCATAACTCTCTCTACAAAGCGAAATTAAAATTTATTGTATTTCGTAGGAAACTGCCAGTCCGCCATTTTGAATTTCATTTTTGGGGGTGTTCCCGGGGTCCAATTTTGTCGGATTTTGGATATGTTATTCTGCAATGTTTCCTGAGCTGGAAACAGTTTAGAAAGCTTCTGAAGCAATTTTGCCAGGTTGAAGCTATTTTTGCTCTAGATTGCCTGGACTATTTAGGTAGAACTCCCAGGCGATGTTTTCTATCTATTTCGATGCCAACCATACTGGCACCGTGTATAGTTTGATGTTTACTCTGTTAATAGGGTATTTTATTTTGGCATGTAGTAAATTTTTCTCAATTTCTATTTGTTTAGGCGAACTTAATTTCACACGGCGTACGCGGAGATGTTTTTCCATAATATGAATCACAACTTGCTTTGCACCCTCTTCTTGAATAGTATCCAGATTTAAACAGATCTCAGGATTCGTGCGGGTGAGCTTTATTTTCATATCCACCCCATCCACAAGCAGTTTCTCCTGGAATGTGAAGTCTGTATGCAGGCGTCCAAAACACTCGTATATCTTCTTTTTAGAATTTTTAAATTTGTCCTTTATACTACTTTCGTCTTTAGCTTGATAATAGCACTCAGTACTTAAAAAGGTATCCTTCGCTTCTTTGGAAAAGGTCAGCAAATTTTCCAGATAGGCTCGTAGGTGATAGTATCTCGTTCCTGCCGATATGTTGACCTGATTTAAATATACGTCACACTGGTTGAACATGGAGTGCAGAAAGTTTGTTTCAGGGTGTACAGCATGTTTTTAATCGCAGTCCGTTCCATCAGAATGGGCTATACGTAGTTTAGCGTACATGTGCACACAGCTTGGGTCAAAAAACTAAGGGCCTGAGCTGAGTATCACGAATTCTATTGGAGCACTCGGTGGAACTAATTGTGTTTAAAGGGTTAATTGCAAAAAAGTCACTGTGCTCAATAGAAACTTGAGTTGGGGCATGTCAAAGAGGGACAGCTCCAATTTACAACATTGTGAATTACACGGATGGATGAAGCGTGCCATGACGAGTTAGAAATAGTGCCTCCTCTCTCGACAAGTAGTAAACAAAATATGATTCATGAGATCAATGTCCTTAGCTTATATCAGTCAAAAAAATGGTCAACCATAGGTTTCATTCGCTTAGAACACTTCTTTTATGATATCCTTTTACGTTTAATGCCACGTGGTGGTAATCCCTTCTTCCAGATAGCCCTCTTCTTCTTCCTACCACCACGCATTTTTCTCTTTGCATCTTTGACGATTTCGTCCCATGTACGCTTTAAGTGTTTTTTTTTAGAGCTTCTTTAGTTTTAGCCCAAGCCAGTCTGTCTTCTGCCATGTTAAAACCTGATTGTAGCGCTTTCCTCCTGAGGTACCTGGCACCCCTCTTCAGCAAGCGGACAGCCGTTTGTAGTATGGTTGAAAAAATGGATCCAAGTCTACTACCACGATTTTATCTCACACCTCGATAGACTGTGAAAGGTTTTCTGTCCATTATAACTCAATGCGTCGAAAGTGCAGCTTTACTGTTAAGTTCCCATCACCGAATGTGAAATTTTTTCTCTTTATCATACTTTTATATATTGAAATATTGGTTATTAGATTAGTCGCGAAATTCACATAATGGAGCCTCTCATATGTAATACTCATGCTCTTCCCTCTATGGTTGGGAATGTGAGCAATGCGTAGCATGCGTTCCTGGGTATCCCCAACAAACTGGTACTCTACTATATTGCTGTAAACATAGCACATGTCTCGGGGTGTATAGCCAACAACCAATTTCTCCAATTTCAGCTGATACATTAGACTGGACATTGGACAAGTCATGTTGTACCTCGTGAAAGGTATCTCTTTGGAAGGTTGATCGATATCGTCCCTAGGTTATAATTTCGAATAGCCCTTTGTCTTAGTATTTCTGTTAGCCTTTGATTTTAGGATTAGAGTATGTGCAGGATTTTCTTTGTTTACGATTTCGTATACTAAATTAGCCGTAAGATTTGAGTTTTTTAAACTTACGTTTAAGTCTCTCACCACACCCTCATCCGCATCATAACGGCCTGGACCTAGTGTTACTACTGTACTGTAATACCGTGCATCCCCAATCCGGGCGATACGTATAGTTTCATCCGAGATACCCATGCGTTTTCACACTCATCAAGGCCTCTAAGAATCGTAAAAATGGGATCTTTATAATCACTATTTAAAAAGAGGGTGTCCAGCTGAATTTCGCATATCCCCACCTCATATGAATCACAACCCAATTCAATGGGTTCATGGAGTTCTGTTACAAAGTTGTCCAGGGTTTTGTTAGGATGTACAGACAGGGACAAGGAGGATGGTAGAGTGACGTAGAAATGGTTAGGCGCCATGTTGCATACTATTTAAGCTTCATTATTGCATCAGCTTTTATATAGGTGTTGAAGTTTTCTGGATACCCTAGCCATTTCACAAGGTGCATTTTTCTCTTACCTGAACCTTTGCTTCCTAAAATGTTTAAAATTTTAAACAGTTTTTCCTAGCTTAAATGTCACTTTCTGCAGCTCCTCTCGGTAAAAGCCTCCAGCGATTTCTTCCCCATTCAAATCTTCAACATAATAAAACATTATCTCGCCTTCAGGTCTCATAGCTCTAACTTTAAAAATCTCACGTGTCCATCCTTGCTCAAATCCCTTCGCGAATTTATTTCACGAACGCGACAGCCTTACATAATCATTGATTTTGAAACGCGAAGAGTGTGGTGGTTGTGTTCCATCTCTTCTCACATCGGGCTCTGTGCGCGTACCTCTTTCTAAACTCTCGTTAGGGTGTTGTCCCAATCGTGCGATAGTGTGAGCGGTTTTAGGATGAGGCCAATGATTCCAGAATGTCTATATATCTGTATGTGTTTTTATGTGTAAAATAGCGGTGCATGCGTTCCTTTATGGTACGTTGAAATCTTTCCTCTAAAGAGGCCTTATGTATAGAATTGGTAGTGTAGTAGCTGATAGTAAACTCTGTCAGCATGTTCTGAAAAGCTCGTCCTATAAATTCTTTCCCCATATCCGTACAAAAATAGCCAGGAACCCTGTTTTCTTTCAATATCAACGTTTTGGTGGCTTTATCAACTGTTTCAGGCGATTTATTTTTCAAAGGAATTAGCCACAGATATCTAGAGAATACATCTATTATGAATAGGATGTAGCGATAACCATCGTTATACACTGAATATCTTTGCATGTCTGTTAAATCTGCTTGCCAAATAGAGTCAATCGATGCCGCTGTTGTGTTGGCTGTTTTAAACCTATTTCTCACAGGCTTATGAAGTGTATAAGTGTCCTGCTCTCGCAAAAGTCTCTCAACATCTTTTTTCCGTACTCCATCATTGTAAACACTTCGGTACAGTCTATCAACCCTCCGTAGGAGGCTGGGCTAGAAATGTCATAATAGCGTCTTAACCCTTTAACGACGGATGGTACCTTAAGGTCCACCAGAAATAGCAATATAAATTGTACTACAAATGTTTTTACATGTTTATATAGGTATTATTTAATTAGCGAGAAAGGAACCCAAAATGTGTATCATTTCAGTGACTAGTTACTAAAATATTTAGTTTTGAATAACAATAAAACCTATACGTTCTGGTAACAAGAGTGACTGCATATGCTGCGGACTCGTCCTTAAAGGGTTAATATGTTAGCCGTTTGCGTATTTTAGAGGCACGTGGGTAAGGTTGACCGTTGTTTAACTTCTTATTTCTCCTCTTCAGAGGTGTTACCGCAGGCGTTTTCAATTGTGGCACGTGCGATGCATGTTCCAAGTCTTTTAACCTTTTCAGATTTCCTATCATTGCTTTGGGGATATTTATCTCTTGTCGTGTTGCTTTAATATGCTTCCATTCTGATGGTGAGGGCCTATCCCACTTTCTCACCAGATCATGGACGATGTCTACGATATTCGATCCTGTACATCTCACCTGTATCGGTCCATTGTATGTTGGGATCCTCTTTCAATAGATTATAAAGACAAACCTTTATTCCTCAATGTATGTGGGAGGGTGCTTTTTAATACATGCTCGATATGTTGTGGGGCCGACCCGTTAATCTTCGGTTGGTCATCTCTATCGTCGGACACAGGCCCTATGTCACCATGCCCATCGTTGTCTGTACTGTGCCTAATAACCACGGGGATCTCTGTCGGATTCTTATAATTTTCGTGCTCGTGAAGAAATTTCTGCAGAGCTTCTTGGTATAAGATTCTTTTCTCATCAGGTGTTTTTTCACTCTTTAATAGGGCTCCGAATTCGCTTTCCATTCTTTTAAGCCTGCCTGGAGTCTGGAGTCTTTGAACTTTGCAGTGAAACATACACCTCGTGTGGAATCACTACCACTTTCTTCATTATATTAATCTAGTCAGTAAAGGACTCAAAACTGAAAATAAGATAGGGAGGAATGACCCGTCTTTTTGTACAATAATTCGTTTTTTCTTCCCCACAGTTTGACGTTTACGAGCGAGTGTACATATCATGTTCTTGTAACGGCGTAAACGAGCCTTCTGAGGGGGTTTCATTGATACATTGCAATTTATAACGTTAAGACAGATTTCACAGATGCATTTTAAAAAGTCGGAGTCGATATTTTTAGCAAACATCTGTTGCATTGTCCTGGGCAGTCGATGATAGATTTTTATTAATGCATGATATTTCTTTAGCTTCTTTGTCATTCTGGAATATACACTGTTTCAGGCTCGTTTGGGAATATGTGCGTTCTTAGAAGCACCCTAAACGTGTTTCGCGGATGAAGGTCGCAAAGCAAATATGAGTAACGCGAGCTTGTAGCTTCTTTATAAACTTACAGAAACTCCTTACCGTGATTCGGGAACATTTTATTGGTTAATCCCCCAATTTGTGATACATCTCTACGTTGCGCGAATACTAAATATTGTGTGTTTAACGACACATCACGCATGTATCTATTTTTGAAAAATATATTGTGAATGATGAAGAATACACTTATGTTAAGATGGTGGGAGAATACTGTAAATGTCTCGGCAAACGTTTTATCCATCTCCAACATGAGATCGTTAATTACAATGACTATGTTCATTTCCCTTTAACGCATTAACGTCATATACACCTTTGTGGAACAAAATATCATCTTGGTACTCGTTGAACACTGATTGATACGTCGAATAGCACCATATAACTTTATGCACAAATTTTGAGAAGAACTCTCCTTTTTCTTTAATGATTTTAAGCATAAACACAGTTTTAACACATCCTGTAGGTCCAGATATAATACATGTGGATGGGCTCGTGAACCTGAATTTTTCTTCAGAATCCATTTCTAGTACGTCACACTCCTAAGTGGGTCATTAATAAAATATAATAAATATTTAAGTGATGTTCCTTATATTCTACATCTTCTTTTCTCTTCTCCCACAGAACCGTGAATGACAATGAGGTACAGCACCCTATCATCGATATTACAGATAACCCCGACGACAGTGTAGTTGTGATCACAGACTCCATCCCCACTGCCGAGTCCACAGCGACAACTCAAAGCGGAAGCATGATGAAGAACCCTCCACGTCAGGTATAAAGCGTGCCGGGATTGCGCCGGTTGTTAGACCCCCAGTAATAGAGCCCCAACCCTCTACGTTTTACGGCACAACCCCTACAATAGTACCTTCCTGAAATATACCCCCTTATTCCTGTTCAATTCTGGGTACATCTTCCACAGCAGGAGCAGCACCTTCTCGTTCTGTAGAGGATGGCAAAACAATCGAGTTGGTGCGCACCGCCACCCCCACCCCAGCCTTGACTAGAAATCGGTATATAGTCAGGGTTGATCCTAGATCTATGCATAGCAATGATGTTGAACACGGACTGCGACGCGTAGTTGAACGTATTGTGGAGTTTGCCCTTCAGAACGCGGCTGTCCTTCGGGTTCGGATCAGATGACGGGAATGTAGATGTTTTTTGGGTAGTAATACCATTCAGACGCTTGGCAGCTGTAGATATAGAGTATATATTAGGCTGGATAATGCAGGCCTCTCAAAGTAGTATAGCCTTCAATATGGCCAACTTCACGGTAAATATTGACCGTGTATTCCGTGTTGCGGGTCATAGTGCCACACCTTATACTCTTAACTTCAATTCTCAGGCTATTTACAGGCGGCATATAAAGTCGTGACCCGACAATTCAGCGCAGGACAATTCAACGCCGACAATTCAGCGCCGACAATTCAGCGCAAGGCAATTCAGCGCAAAGACAATTCAGCGCAAGACAATTCAGCGCGAAAATACCAACAAAGAAGAAGAAAGAACAAATCCAGAGGGAAGAGAGGCTTGCAACTGTTAGGTTAGGTTAGGTTAGGTTAGGTTTCTAGTTTTTTAAATAAAATCTTAATTTTAACAATTCTAACAAATTTTGTTTTTTTAAATAAAATTTTAATAATTATACTCCTTTCAATTTTATCTCCGATTTGTCACTCCTTCGTTACGGTATTTATGTCACTCCTTTGTTATGTCACTCCTTTGAAATGTCACTCCTTCGATACAGACCCAATTTAGCATATATATATAAATATACAAATTTTTCTCTTTTTTATTTATTGCGATTTATTTTTATTATTTTTAACTAAACTTTTAACTCTACTGACTTGCACTGAATTGTCGGCGCTGAATTGTCTTGCGCTGAATTGTCTTTGCGCTGAAGTGTCGGCGCTGAATTGTCGGCGCTGAATTGTCCTGCGCTGAATTGTCGGTGCTCCATATAAAGTCTAGTGGTTGCGGCCTTATAACAGTAGTCTTAGCTCGTATGAGTCCTGATTGTGGAATCGTAGGAGATATCCACGGTAGATGTCCTGCCGACTGTCTTGCATGGACCCGCACCCGCGATCAACTTATAGGCTCCCAGTTCACTCACAAGTTCTTGTGGGAGCATGAGTATGATGCACAGATGGAAACAGATGGACAGTACCGTGAAGAATTAAACACGATCAGGCGTTCAATGGTGCTGAATCCTCTCAAATGCGGTGATAGCTTGTTCGGAGGGCGTACAAATCCCTTCAAGCTATACATTCGGACTACGAAGGGAGTGAAACTCCATTACTACTTCTGTTCTTTATATCCCTACGTGATGAAGAACAATCCATACCCCGTGGGTGCACCTGAAAAACTGGTGGGACCTGACCTGCCCACTATCGAGGTGTTCTGAACAAATTTGAACGGGTACTATTTCGGTCTTTTTTTCGTAGATGTGCTACACCCTCACGATTTATGGATGCCGATCTTACCCGTCGTTATAGATCACAAGCTCATGTTTCCCCTGTGCGTGAAGTGCGCAGGCAGAGAACAATGGGGATTGTAATCATACAACCAACCATTGTAAGATCAGAGGTGTATATACAATAGGGTGCAGTGACCTTACTAGTTTCAGAATTTTTTTTTTTTTAAATTAATGACGGCCTGGGTATAGAAAGCTGCCATTACATGAGGAAAGAATGTAAAAAAAAATATGTCAAAGTTAATATCTTGAGGGTCCACCAAAGCTCTGAAAACTAAAAAAAGGAATTTTTCCAAATTAACTAAATATGATGCACCTTAACATGATTTTGCCATTTTTATGCCGATTGATAAGATAAAATACATTAACTGTTGGCTTTAGTCTTAATGCCTGTGTAATGTTTTAATCACCCAGAACTCAACACGAGGAGGTAAACGTCGAGTTCCACCACAGCCCTTTCCATCCACCCAACCTTCAGAGCTGTACATTGTTGAATTTAATCAGATGTCCTTAGTTTTCATTTATTTCAGTTTATATTCTGCCTTAGTGTTAAATTTCTTTATGATCACTCGGGATTTAAGCCTAGAATGGATGAAACCATCTCTATTTTTTGCACCACTGACAGCATGGGAGGCTTCAGTCACCAATTTCACAATTCATATCATCTTGAGCTGTTACTTCGGTTTCATCATTTAAACTTTCAGAAGCGTTATCTAGAACTTCTGTTCACCTTTCCACTTGATTCCTGAAACTTGGCTACTCTAAGTGCCTCCTCCATTTTCCTTTTCTCGGTTTTCCTAAGTTTCTTAGGAGTGACTACATCAAGTGTTCCAATCATCACTTGCCTTTCTGTTCTCTGGTCTGTCAAGAATTTCCTTTCACCTTCAGATACTCTTCGTTTTGCTACATGAACAAGAGTCAAAATTACAGACATGCTGCAATATCGAATAATTTGGTTGAAGCATCTAAAAGAAATTTATTCTTCAATGATTTGTAAACTTCCTGCCTTTGTCTGTCCTTTGATCGTTTGATTAAAGATTTGTATTTATCATTAAATACCTTGATCTTACGAATAACACCTTTGTGAGAAATGATAGGAATTGAGGACTTCTTCCATAACTCTTTCACTTGACAAGCAACATTTTCTGCAATGTCAGATACACTTGGTTCAGTTTTCCTGCCATCTGTTCTCATATTTTCTCTTACTAGCAAATAGTATCTGAAGACCTTTTCGAATGTAGGTAAAGCATTCCCACTAAGTTCGTATGGGCTTCCAAAAACAAAATCAGTCCATTTCTTTCGCATCTTAACACTCGCCATCATACAAATTTATATTGCAAAACTAAATTATCCGCAAAAGATCAATACAATAGTGATTACCATGAATATTTAGAATAACTTACTGTATGAAGGGAAAAAATCAAATTTATATTTTAAAAACAAATGTAACAAAATTTATTTTAAATATGAAAAATTTCAATAAGCCTACTTCAACATGTAGTGTTTGATAACTCAAATAGTGTAAAACATCCGTGCATTTACACTGGCTGGATTTCAAGTTGTTTTGTTTACATGCTGTAGATCCAGCCGTTGTTCCCATTTAGGAACAATTTAATTCAACGCGTAATATTCTCGTTATTTTTCAAATATCACGTAAAATACAAACAATGTATAAAAAACTAGTAATTTTCTTAAGATTATAACTGAAATCAATAAATAAAGTTGTATCAAAGGGCACTTCAGTACGTCTGATTTCCACACAATCTGATGAAGCACTGAGTAAAGTTGTAGGTAACTATGCAAATTTCAACAAGATGACACTCACAGTGAAGCCTTAAAAGCAAACATGTCACAACAGGATATTATAACTTAGGGAAAATATTCAGTTGAAAATATGTTCCCAAATGGGAACAATGACAGCTAATTGGTTAAGGCAACCTTTTTCGGATTGGTTGCTGAGCAGTAATTACTGCCCAAGCTTCATTGGTATTCATAATTTTTATCTTATGGTATGCTTGCCTGAAAAATTGAATATTATTTTTTTCGAGAAGTTTAGTTTTCAGGTGTGATCAACTAGTTTCAATCGTACTGTTTTCTTATTTAATAACAGACTTTTCATTAAGATTTGTATTCCAATAAGATATTATCCACTGGTAGACTTGACAAGATACATGAATACTTGCATTATTCGGTATTATTTCAAGACATAAAAGTGTCAGGTGGACCCTGAATATATTGCTGTAGGACAAAATAATTTCTGCAGTGGTGTTTTCTCATAAAATGTCATATTTTCCTAACCTGGCCGATTCAGTATTTGAGAGGTGACGTTTTCACTGCACTGTAATATACAAGCCCTGAGCTTAACCTAGCCGTTCGCCATTGCTACAGAATATTGAAGATACATGAGGTGTGGAGGTTTCAGAAGCTAATCAACCTTTTTACACCATATATAAACGCTTTTTTGAAGAATAAGGTAGAAGCATCAGGGTATCCGCGAGGAGTTGATACCGAAGATGAAAAATCGGCTTATATTCAATGTTACCGTGACAGTGAAGGTATGCAGCTTGACCGTTCCCAAATTGTAAAGAACCCTGGCAAGCGCTTTAGTGCAAAGCTGTGTCTAAACAGTCTTTCGGGAAAATTTGCACAGAATACTGGCAAAAGGAACGTTCATTTGGCACAAAGTTATAGTGAAGTCTGGGATTATGCCAACGCTCCCGATAAAGAGGTCATGGAGATCGTGAATGTAGGTAATACGTACATAATAAGTAGAACAATACCGAATTGGCCACAGATACTTCACGGTTTACATACATACCTGTAGCCAGCTTCACAACGGCCTACGCACGCATCAAACTTTGGGGTTTATTGCATTCTCTTGGTCGGAGGGTTCTCTACGCCGATACAGATAGTGTGATATTCACAGAGAGGGAGGGTGAATACATGCTTCCTGTTGGTGAATTCCTCGGGGAGTTGACTGATGAGACCAAGGATGAATATGGAGACATCGCATACGCCGACTCTTTTGTTTCAACAGGACCAAAAACTTATGGGGTACGGGTGAGGGTGGGGAGCATATGAAATATATCGTGAAGGCTAAGGGTATCACGCTGAATCAGGCGAATCGGCGGGTCGTTAACTTTGATTCTTTGAAGGATCTTGTGTGTTTGGATGATGATGAGGGCGACCAGCCATCCCAACTAACTGTAGGGACCCACAATTTTCGGGCGCAGTGGCCGGGGGACGTGAAGGAACTTAGGGGTACGAAGGTGTGCCGTAACACCTATAGGAAACGTTACCAGGTGCCTGGTACCTATGATACCGTGCCCTTTGGATACCATAATCCTTGTTGTATATATATATATATATGTCTATTGTTAACGATATGTTTATTTTATTTATTACATGTGTTTGTGCATACACACACCTTGGATATTTCGTTTATTAAATAAATCGTGATTCAATTAGCGTTTCACTTTCTCGTGTGTGTGTGTGTGTGTGTGTGTGTGCGCGCGCGTATGTACAAGAGAAAGTTTTTAGCTCCGCCCCCTGTATGATCGATCACGTGACTCCTGCTACTACCTGGGCATATTTCTTCCCTGCGTGTTCAGGTGACCGCTGCAAGCCCTGGGTCTCAGAAGTGTATTTTCCCACGTAGACAAAAAATAGTTTATGAAGTGGTATTCGGCAAAGTGTGAAGATATGGTAGATAGTGAATGGCTCCCTATTCCACCCTCCTTTGATAATTTTAAGGCTACATTGAATCGTGCGAAGATTGAGGAACAAAAGGTACAAATACTCTACGGGTATTCTGGCGAGAGCATTGCGGGATTTCGTGGTACAAGCGATGTATTGAAGTATGTTGTAGGACTAAACTTTATAAAAGGTTACATATACCGTGAAGTGGAAGAAACAACACGTGCAAAAGAGAAGCAACGGTTATTGTTAGTGAGTCTTGTTGATGAGTGGTGTCACAAGCGATATTATATCATGTTGCATCATACCGAGTACTCGTACCCTGCGGCTGAGAATGTAAATCTTGTCATCATGGAGAATCTTAAGTATTTTTACCACTACATTAATATATATCATGACGAGGTTTGTAGTGAGGTTGTGGCTAAAGGCCTGCGTGAGTTTTCAACAGAATTTAGGGACGAGTATCGTCTGCTAAGCAAAAAGGAAAAATATGGGCATATGTTTCTCTCAAATAGTGCGCCGGAGTGTGAATAAAATGTGTTTAGTTTGTGGAAATGAACGAAAATGTTTGCTGCGTATTCTGGGGAGTGATAAAACATTAAAACCGGTATTGCTTCATGTATCGGAAAATTTCTCAAAACACCTACCCAGTATAATGGGTTACAAGTGTCGAGGGGTATGTCCCTAATCGGCCACTCGATTGTAGAAGACGACTATGGACGATGAATTCCGGGGGCGGTCCCCTTAGTTGGAGTCGGAATTGTATCCGAAGGATGATGGACAACGTCACTCTCGGGTTATGCGAACTCCCAAGAAAAACTCCTTGGAGGTGTCGCGTCTCACGTCGACGCCAGTGGATGCACTCGGCGCTCGCGCCTTGTCAAAAAAATGTGTGTGGAGGTCACTGACCACTCTTACCTCAATTGGTTGTAAAGTTTCGGAAGATTACCTTCGAGTGCTTCCGTACGGGGGTTGTATCGAGTTTATGCGGTGAATGGAAACGACTAACTCAATTTAACAGTCTTTTTATTAATTCACTTTGGGTACAGAATTCTTTTGATAGTAAAAATTAAATTAATTAAATGAAATTAAATTAAATTAATTAAATTAAATTAAATAATAAATTAACTTTAGTTACGTAAAAAATGACGATAAATATACAGCTCTTAAGGTGAGACTTAAGACACAGATAAATCGGAACAAGTTAACTAAAGCACAATGTACAATTTATATATATTTGAAGTTAAGTTCCATTATCAAATGGAAGCTAATTTGATCCGGAGGGGTAGTGCCACTGCACGAATAATTACAGAATTAAGTCACAGAGTTTACGTAGTATGAAGATTGTCAGAAAGCAAAGAACCTCGTTACCGACGCTCTCGGGGTTTTTATAACCTCGGGGGAGGCGGAGACGAGGTAAACTAAGGGTCACCCTCTTACGGGCGGAGTCTAACAGCAAGCGCCTATAATAGTTTACGATATTCAAATTTAGGCGGAGGCGACTTTAGTTGACAGTTTCGATTGGGAGATTGAACTTCGGGAGAGTTCCGGGGGCGAACCAATCATGATCGAAATAGGTTTCGCGGAGTTTACTGTTTTCTTTTGATAATAAAGCATAATTGTAGGATCCAGAGGCGCCAGAGGGGCGGCATGAAAGGAGGGTCGAACCCGTACAAAAGGGAATCGATTTGGAAGGAAATTATAGAGCGCAAATGAATCTCAGGTTTGAGATAACCAATTTGCGTGATTTTTTTGGAAAAGAGAAATAGGGGTTAGAGAGAGCTGAAATTTAGTATGCGAGTAGGTCGAGCTAGGGGAAGTCAGGTGGTCTATAGGTTGACACAATTATGCTTTATCTATGGGAATAGGTCAAGTTTTTAGGAAAATTTAAGAATAAAAAAACTAAAAGACTGAGGTGTTTATAGACGCTTGCCTTGCATCTCGTGATGCTGACTATAATGGAGACGCGGAGGGATCGAAGAATTCATGCGATGTGCATATTTTCATATGCACCTCGCATCTAATAATTTAGGTTGGGATTACTGGGATTTCATGGGGTTTCCGCGGATTACATGGGGTTTCTACTGATTACCTGGGGTTCTGCGGATTACATGGGGTTACTTCGCGTATGAAAGAAAGCACGCTCTGTGATGTCAGAACAAAGGAATTTTGGGTTCAATGTTAGAACGCAATTCGTTGAAGACGAACTCATTTGTACCGTAAAGGTCTACACTACGGGACACTACCTCCCCTTCTGCAAAAGTGACAGTAACAAAAAAAAATAATAATAAGATGAACAGTTTTAAGCAGAAACAAAACTAATATTTACGTGCTAGCTAACTAAGTAAAATTTGGATTTCTCGGTGTAGTGACAGCTAACGGGGGGCCGAAGATTGGGGCAGACCGTCCGGGGCTTCTTCCGAAGGTGAGGGCTCCGAAGTAGGGGCATTCCATTTCAGTCGTCGACACGGGCGGCAAGCAAGGAAGATGATTATTAGTATTAGTACGACAGTGGCGGCGTTGACGTAGGTGAGGGGCTGAACGTGGGATAAGACATGAGACCGTTCTTGGAGGGTTTCGGTAATACGATCCAATTGCTGATCCCAAGGGGGATAGTTAAAGGAAGGTACAAGAGTTACAGAGGCAATAGGAAGGTTGAAGATAGGAATTGGTGGGAGGTGAGCCATAGGGTGTACAAGATGAGGTGTGTTGTTAATGGAGAGTAATTTGGGGTTTGATGATATAAAGCTAGAGGTAATAATAGAACAACCGGAGGGAATTCTACTAACTGGATCCAATTGTATCATACTACGGTTGTTCGGGCAATCCAGAGTTGCTTCACGTTTTTGGGGAATGGACAGGAGGAGGTCGGAACTTATTTGGCTGAACGGGGTTGAAGTTAACATTATTAATAATTTTGGGTGTGTTAGCGGTTACTTCCGAGAAGTTCTCCAGGAAGGGAATTTGGGTCTCACCTTGGGTTTGACCGAAGGTCGGTCCGGGGGACGAAGGGGGTGAGGTGGATGGGTCGTCGAAGTAGTGGCTAGTGACTCGGGTATTCGCGCAGTCGGAGCAGGCCGAGTCGATGGCAGCAGGGGTGTTTTCGGTGGTAGGGAGGGACTTTGTGTAGGTGTCTTGTCTTGTGTAGGTGTCTTAGGGACGGAGTGGAGTGTGGGTACGGGGTCGGAGCTTGGCTCGAGTATAGGGCTATGTGTGTGTTCTAGTGACTCGGGTATTCGCGATCGGGAGCGAGTCCACGGGCCTTGCGACGACTCCTGGGTCGAAATCGATACGTCACTGTAGGGTCTGTTTTAGGGTCGTCGATAGGTGAGGGTGGTGATGGTGAGTCGGGGGGCTCCTCACTGGCTGCGGGGCCCTCCGGTAAATTTTAAAGTTTGGAGTTGTCTCCGGGGCTTCCCAAATCTGGTGTGGAAGGAGCAGCAGGGAGTGGCTCCAGTTCATTTCAGGTTCGAGGGGTTCTAGGATAGCTTCCTCAGGCTGTACGGACAGGGTAGTCCGAGGGGGCCTTAGGTAGTTTCCCACTCGTCCGAATCTCGGTTTCGGTATCGGTAACGCGGGGTTGGGTTGTATCCCCTTGTTGTCGGGACGACTTCGGTTGAGGGGGATTCGGATCCTCATTCGTAACCTTAATTTGGTTGGCATGAACAACCTTTTTCTTTAAGGTTTGCAAGTGTTGGATGGTGAAGGTGTTGCCCCAGGTCTTCGAGGACGCGATATGGCCCTACCCATTTTGGACAGAGTTTACGACTGAGGCCCGGAGGCTTCGTACCTGCCAACCAGCAACGGTTTCCAGGTATTATGGTCCGTTGCTTAGGGTACCGCTTGTGTTGGTAGTGGACCATTCGGTCGGTCTCATGGTTGAGACAACGTCGTGTGTCTTCGAAAACTTGGAACGAATGGCGAGCCAGGTCGTCCGCATAGCGTTGGGGTTCCTGTAGGTCAAATCCCTCTTCGGTGGAGTCGTTTGGGAGGTCGAAAGGAAATCTTGCATCGTAATGATACAATCTAAAATGAGGGGTGTCCCGATGAGTTGACTGTGGTTGTTGTTAACAGTCCACTGCACCATGGGATGCACTCGTCCCAATTACGTTGGTCCGCGTCCACGAGATGTCGTAGGACGTTAAGGATCTTTTCGTTCTGCCTCTCAACCAGACCATTTGCTGCCGGATGGTACGGTGTTATTTGTACCTTTTGGATGTGGAGACGTTTGCATAACTCTACGAACATGCACGGCCAGCGTATTGTGCCGTTGAATTACTCGTTCGAGTAAACACTTGGCGATGATCTCCGACGTATGGGCAGGCACCGGTACAATTTCATTATACCGGGTAAAATGGTCGGTGAAAACGACAACGTATTTATTTCCGTTTCGACTTTGGACAAAGGGGCCCATCACGTCCATTCCTACGCGCTCCCAAGGTCTAACAGGAACGGGGTACATGCATATGCGCGGTGGGCGGACGCGCTCCTTTATGCCTGGCACATGGTGAGCATGCCTTGCAATGTTCTGTTACCTTGGTGCGCATAAGTGGGAAATGGTAACGCGCTTGGACCAATTTAGTGTCCGTTCAATTCCAGGATGCCCAGCACAAACGCTGTCGTGGCAAAGTTTGATTGCCACGCCTTGAAGACTCTCGGGAACTTCTGCCACGTATTGCCCAGGAGAAATTTGATAATTCAAAATTTGATCCTGGAAAGCATACAACTGGTGAAGTTCCGAATTTGGTTGTGCTTTTAATTGCTGCACCAAATTGGAGATATACGAGTCCTTGCGTTGTGCCTCGAAGAGTGTGTCTCTATCGAAATTGGGAATAGTCTCAATACGATGAATTCCACAGACCTCTTCGGGTTTATTTATTCGGGATAAACAGTCCGGGAGAACGTTGAGTTTTCCGGGACGGTGAACGTATTCGGGGCTAAAGTCCTGGACGGTAAGAGCCCAGCGACCTAATCGCCCGTCGGGTAGTTTTTGGAAAATATAGATGTTAACGGAGCATGGTCCGTTTTTACTATTATTTTATACCCGTAGAATGATTTCTTGAACTTCTTCAGGGCCCATACGATGGCTAAAGCTTCTCGTTCAGTCCCTGAATAGTTACGTTCGGGCTTGGATAGTAACCGACTCGCATAAGCCACAGGTAGTTCGGTACCTTCTACTTCTTGGAGTAGGACGGCACCTAACCCGTAGTTAGAAGCGTCCGTGGCTACTATAAAGGGTTTGCCAAAATCCGGGAACTGCAGTATGGGTTCTTGCAGGAGTTTGTCGCGGAGATCAGTAAAAGCTTTCTGATGCTCAGAATTCCATTCAAAAGTAGCCTTCTTTTTGAACAAATTGGTCAAAGGAGCGGCTATGTCCGAAAACTGGAATGAAATTGCGATAGAATCCTACAAACCCGATAAAGGTTCGCACTTCATCAACGTTTCGAGGAACAGGGTAATTTAGGAGAACCTGAAGTTTGGCGGGATCCGGTCGGATTCCGTCAGAGGCAAGAAGAAATCCTAAATACACAAGCGAGGATCGGAAAAATTGGCACTTAGCCAGTTTTAGTTTGAGATTCTCGTTCGAAAGACGTCTGAAGACTTTGGCAAGACGTACGAAATGTTCTTCGACGGTATCGCTATAGATCACTATGTCATCTAGATAGACTAAGGCATGAGAACCTAATAATCCGGACAACACAATGTTCATAAGTCGAGAGAAATTCGCAGGACCGTTTCGGCATCCGAATGGCAAAACATTCCACTCGTAATGGCCCTGGTTGGTAGTGAACGCA
The DNA here is from genome assembly GCA_023014485.1 of Bathynomus jamesi. Classification (NCBI taxonomy): domain Eukaryota; kingdom Metazoa; phylum Arthropoda; class Malacostraca; order Isopoda; family Cirolanidae; genus Bathynomus; species Bathynomus jamesi. Next base: position 874,652 of record JAJOZX010001329.1, read on the forward strand.
GTACATGGCCGTGACTCTGGAGACAGAGACATCTGCCAGTACCCTGAAGCTAAATCCAGCGAGGTAAAATATTTAGCTTTACCAACATATTGAATGACCTCCTGCATGTTGGGAAGCGGAAATCGGTCTGGAACGGTCACTTTATTGAGGCGTCGGTAGTCGATGCACGGCCTTAACGTTCCGTCTTTCTTCTTGACCAGGATCAACGGAGAAGACCAAGGACTAACCGACGGTCGGATAACACCAAATCTAACATTTCCTTTACGTGTTCCTCAACAACCAGCTGCTGGGAGTGCGGAACGCGATATGGCGGAATGTAGATTGGCTTTGTGTTATCCGCGAGATTAATATGAAATGGGACGAGGTTTGAACGTCCCAAAGCATCACCCTTGAGTGCGATGATGCTTTCGTGTTCGACCAAGAAGTCCAGTAATTGGTCAAACAAGTCCGGGTCGCTGCAAAGGAAAGAATTTGCGGGATCGGACTCTAGACATGCTTTGTAAGTAGCACGTAATGTTTGAGGAGGTACGCCTCAGGGTACACCTGCGTATGGCGTGAGGAATAGAGATAGGCTCAGCTTGGGCCAAATAGGCCTTGCCTATTAAAGTATTAGGTTGTAACGTAATGGATTCGGAACCAACATTAGCGCACAGTAAGGGATAGTTGCCTCTTCGCTGGCACAGACTGCGTGCAATTACTAAGCCTGAATGTTGACTTGGTTTTCAAGAACATTCTCCACGACTACTGAAGTCGCAGGATCCACGTAAGTACCATCGTTAAAGGTAACAATTACGCGGAAGCAGACCTGTTGGTTGGGCTCAATAACGAATTCTTCCTTAACCCTCAACTGAAACTCATCGGTTGGAACAGACTCTGAACTAACTTTCAATGAACGCCGGACTGGCGTGCAACGGGATTTTCACCCGACTCTAAACCATCACACGGCGACAAAGCCGGAAAAAATGGAATCCCTCCATTACCAGGATTACAACAATCCTGTAGGGTTCCATCAAAATCGGGAACATCTTCCGAAATAACCTTCAAATCCTGCTTCAACAGCAGTAGAAAAACGAACCTCTGGGTTCGACTCCGTATTCACTAACGGAATAAGTTGTCCTTGCACTTGGACAACGTTGATTCAAACTTAAGATCCCAACCATTTCCTTTAAGGAAGGGATAACCGAGTAAAATGTCGGTAGGAAAGTGCATAGAGTCTTGTACTATTACGCAATCGGCATCGAAGCCTAACTTGCCGAGTTTCAGTTTAAGCCTAACTTGCCCTACGGAGGGTATGGTTCCTCCATTAACGTTCTTTAAAAAACCTTCGACGGGAAAAGTTCCAATTTGGAAACTCCCGGAATTCTATTCAAACTAGACTGTTTAATCAGGTTAGCGTTGCTACCTGTGTCTAGCAGACCAAACATATCTACACTTCGAACGCGAAGTGGAATGACAGCATCTTCAAACGTATTATAATTGTGCAAACATACGACGGAACGTCAACAGAGTTTGCCACAATTCTCTGTGAAGCGGGACGAGACTCATAGGTCTCGGGTTCAATGCAAGGGGTTTCTGAAAAGGGAACTTAAAGGATTCTACAGTGGTATCTGGATTATTCGTGCAGGGCCCTCGGGGTCCTTAAGTGGAGTAGTAACTCCTGGTTTTCCCACAGAAGGAATAGCTACCCCGGGGAGGGCAACCCGGCTCGTCCCTTACGGGAATCCTGGAGCCGGCAGGTCCTCTAAAAAATCATCGGGCGGATTGGTCGTCTCCCGACTTTCCAGTTGTAAGGCTGGTGGTCTGGCGTATCCCATCTCGGTCAAACATTCTGTAAAATATTTCGAACTTCCTGGTTCGATAGATTAGGGTAGGGTTGTTATATAAGAGGGGGTTCCCTCAGGGTATCCTTGTTGCTTGGCCTCGTGGGAGGTCGAGATCCTTTGGACCACCATTCCGTCGCTGGGGCGGAGCACCCTTCTCCCGGCATTTGGAACGATCTCCCCGCCGGTGACCGGACTCCCTGCAGTAATCGCAATAAGCAGCCGCCCTGCACTGTTTTATTCCATGTCCTACTTGGCAGCAATTGTAGCACCGTAGGGGCGACTCGGGGGAGTCTGTCGCGATGAGTTGGTCGAGACCGGTTCGACGGCGCGGGCGTTGCAGAAGCAAATTTTGCTTCTGGGGCCTTCCTGTTTGTTCGGTTGCATAACGGATGGACTGGGAGGTTTTGGTTCGTTCTTCCCGGTCGACGAATATTAGATCAGTCGAGTTTGGACACGACTCCTTCATTTGTTCACGACCGTTGCTAACGACGCGGTAGATCCGCGTGTTTCTGGAATCTGACTTGGTGGTGATTGGTAGGTTCGCATACATGGCCGAAAAGGACAATATCTTCGCCATTTGTGAGGGCATTTTATAATCAAAAGCTCCGTCAAGGCTAAGATGACGCTATTCATAGTGCCTTGAATGCGATTCCTAAATTCCATAAAATCTTCACCATCCTGCCAGCGCAATCGGAACAAATTGGTCATGGCCACAAACGGTTGAGTGTCGCTGACATCTCGGAAATTGTCCAAGAGAATCCGACGATACTGGGTCCATGTAGTGGCCGCTTCTAAGTCGGGGTTAGTGTCGACAAACTTCGATGCTGACCCTTCTGCTAGATCAACAAACCGCTGTGCTTCCAAGATTTTGTCCTTGTCCGCGATCACCTTCTCATTTCGAAATATATTCCAGTTTGTGGAGCCAGTGTTGAACAAGTGGCTCGGTGGCCTTTCCCGCGACGGTTCCCTTAAATTTGGAACGGACGTCGGTAAGTTGAGTACCCTGGAAACCATAATATTCGTGATAGGTACGGCGCGGCAGGCGCGGCAGCAGCAGCAGTGGAAGCAGTATTTAGTGTCAGCCATGTTGATGTTGGGAATGCGGCGACGTTTGGGGAAGGACGGGCGTGGAGGTGTAAGTGGTAATAAAAATTCCGGTCGGAATCGGAATCGGAATCGGAATGTGGCATACACGTCGCGCGCGAAAACAAACAATTGAAGTGTGTTTTGGCAGTGTGGTCCTAGTATGTATAGTATCAGCGTGTGTAACATAAACAATATATATATATAAATAAAATTCGAAACATAAAACAAAACAATCGGAAAAAATGTTACAAAGGGTGAAGAAAGTTTGTCACTGTTAAGTAGTGTATATATATATATATATTTTTTTTTTTTTTTTTTTTGTGTTGTTTTTTTTGGGGGGGGTCCAAATTAAGTAAACTACTAATTATTTAATTAAAAAAAATTAGAAGTTTAAAAATTTGGTTAACTTAATCAAACGTAAAGCAATCGAGGAACCCTCAACAATGCAGTAAAACACTAAAATATCGTATATCAGGAACGACGTGATTGCTAAAAAAAAACAAGTTATGCCACATTGTTCTATCGCTCTCATTAAATAGGTGATATAGAGTAATAAAAAAAAGAATATGAGAAAAAATAAAGGTTGGGATAGCAAAAGGTTACTTGTAATCGATGGTCGAATCGTTGGTCTCCAATGGATGAAGAGTCCCACACAAAGTCCCTTTCCGTATCCCGATCCTAACGATAGCAACGTGAGTTCCAGCGGTGGTGGATCCTACCCTCTGCCTGAGTCCGCAAGGAAGTACCCTAGTCGTGCCCCAATCGTATTCACGGATGTGGCCTGCAATTAGGTCACAAGCGTAATTTCCGTAGCACCAAGTAAAACAAAAAAATGAAAAGAAAATCCTAACCACTGCTGGAACTCACGTTGCTATCGTTAGGATCGGGGATACGGAAAGGGACTTTGTGTGGGACTCTTCATCCATTGGAGACCAACGATTCGACCATCGGATTACAAGTAACCTTTTGCTATCCCAACCTTTATTTTTTTCTCATATTCTGTTTTTTTCTATTACTCTGATATCACCTATTTAATGAGAGCGATAGAACAATGGTGGCATAACTTGTTTTTTTTTTAGCAATCACGTCGTTCCTGATATACGATATTTTAGTGTTTTACTGCATTGTTGAGGGTTCCTCGATTGCTTTACGTTTGATTAAGTTAACTGAGGCCCGGAGGCTTCGTACCTGCCAACCAGCAACGGTTTCCCGGTATTATGGTCCGTTGCTTAGGGTACCGCTTGTGTTGGTAGTGGACCATTCGGTCGGTCCCATGGTGTAATTGTTAGCACTTTGGACTCTGAATCCAACAATCCGAGTTCGAGTCTCGGTGGAACCTCCAGTGTCGAGGGGTATGTCCCTAATGGGCCACTCGATTGTAGAAGACGACTAAGGACGATGAATTCCGGGGGCGGTCCCCTTAGTTGGAGTCGGAATTGTATCCGAAGGATGATGGACAAACGTCACTCTCGGGTTATGCGAACTCCCAAGAAAAACTCCTTGGAGGTGTCGCGTCTCACGTCGACGCCAGTGATGCACTCGGCGCTCGCGCCTTGTCAAAAAAATGTGTGTGGAGGTCACTGACCACTCTTACCTCAATTGGTTGTAAAGTTTCGGAAGATTACCTTCGAGTGCTTCCGTACGGGGGTTGTATCGAGTTTATGCGGTGAATGGAAACGACTAACTCAATTTAACAGTCTTTTTATTAATTCACTTTGGTACAGAATTCTTTTGATAGTAAAAATTAAATTAATTGAAATGAAATTAAATTAATTAAATTAAATTAAATAATAAATTAACTTAGTTACGTAAAAAATGACGATTAAATATACAGCTCTTAAGGTGAGACTTAAGACACAGATAAATCGGGAACAAGTTAACTAAAGCACAATGTACAATTTATACATATTTGAAGTTAAGTTCCATTATCAAATGGAAGCTAATTTGATCCGGAGGGTAGTGCCACTGCACGAATAATTACAGAATTAAGTCACAGAGTTTACGTAGTATGAAGATTGTCAGAAAGCAAAGAACCTCGTTACCGACGCTCTCGGGTTTTTATAACCTCGGGGGAGGCGGAGACGAGGTAAACTAAGGGTCACCCTCTTACGGGCGGAGTCTAACAGCAAGCGCCTATAATAGTTTACGATATTCAAATTTAGGCGGAGGCGACTTTAGTTGACAGTTTCGATTGGGAGATTGAACTTCGGGAGAGTTCCGGGGGCGAACCAATCATGATCGAAATAGGTTTCGCGGAGTTACTGTTTCTTTGATAATAAAGCATAATTGTAGGATCCAGAGGCGCCAGAGGGGCGGCATGAAAGGAGGGTCGAACCCGTACAAAAGGGAATCGATTTGGAAGGAAATTATAGAGCGCAAATGAATCTCAGGTTTGAGATAACCAATTTGCGTGATTTTTTTGGAAAAGAGAAATAGGGTTAGAGAGAGCTGAAATTTAGTATGCGAGTAGGTCGAGCTAGGGAAGTCAGGTGGTCTATAGGTTGACACAATTATGCTTTATCTATGGGAATAGGTCAAGTTTTTAGGAAAATTTAAGAATAAAAAAACTAAAAGACTGAGGTGTTTAAGACGCTTGCCTTGCATCTCGTGATGGACTATAATGGAGACGCGGAGGGATCGAAGAATTCATGCGATGTGCATATTTTCATATGCACCTCGCATCTAATAATTTAGGTTGGGATTACTGGGATTTCATGGGGTTCGCGGATTACATGGGGTTTCTACTGATTACCTGGGGTTCTGCGGATTACATGGGTTACTTCGCGTATGAAAGAAAGCACGCTCTGTGATGTCAGAACAAAGGAATTTTGGGTTCAATGTTAGAACGCAATTCGTTGAAGACGAACTCATTTGTACCGTAAAGGTCTACACTACGGGACACAAGTATTCACGTTGGAACAACGCCGTACACGATTCATCAGCTTAAGTTGTGACTCACTCCTCCCGTCGAGCCGATCCGCTCGCCTGTGGCTCATAGTCATCTCAGAGCTTGAACCTAGTGGACGTGCATTCCTCGAATACGCTGGAACTTCCTTTAAGCAGCATTCTCAATGCCGTGTACGATGTTCCGTGTCGAAGTCATTGCGCGTGTTCAGGCGTAAAACCGGTGCCATTAACTATGTACTGGAAACGACTTGTAAACAAACAAACTCTGGCAAAGGGAATCTTGTTTATTTAAGTGTTGAGGAGATTAATAGAATCTTGATGATAGTTGAGAAGTGGAGTGAGGATCATTATAAAATATCTGTAGGTGTAGGCACAAGAAGAGAACAGATTAGTGATAGCCCATCATATGCCATTGTTTTTACGTTGTGTATAAATAGCAATCAGCCATGCATTGATATATGACTGATGTGGAAGAATGCTTCTGATAATAATGGTCTTGCTCCTTCGCGAAACCGTTTCATCCTCAACAGAATGTTTGAAATCGTCGGATTCCGCAAGCTGAAGCCTATATTAGACGCACGTGTTACGGAAATGCTTTATTTTGAAACGGTTCTTGAATACGCATACATCGCTCTGCTCGATGGGCTTACCAAGTGTAGGACTAAACAAGGCGAGAATGACCTAGAGCTGGATGCTTATGTAAAAGGTTTAGACTCTTTGAAATATCATGAACTTTGGTACAAAGCACTTGAGCGGTACAGGGCTGAGCTCACCTACACCGTTCACCCTGAAGAACCATTTCTTTACATAATGAGCAGCTGTCGTTACGAATTAGAAGATTATTTGAACTGCCGCTATGCAATGTGAAGAAGAGTTCACGATTGAAAAGCTCGGGTCGGTAAGAATAAACCCTCGATTGGAAAGGAGTGTTTATAAACTTTAATTTAATAATGATGTGGTGGCTAACGACGACATCTTTGTGCGTGCTTTTGAATGTATTCTAGCAGTGTTTAAAGATAACTTGCCAACCGAGTGTAAAGTGGTCACAAAAATAGTATTGAACGATATGAAAGCCATTTACATCGAGTATAGGTATCCCGATAACTTGAGCGGGGAAATAATGTTAAATCGTATTTACTGCACAGTGCAAAGCAATAATGATGTAACTGTAGACTCGATTGCGTGCGAGTTTAGTGTTTTAGTTAAGCGCAGTAGAACATAAAGTGTATTTATTTGGATGTATATTTATTTTCGATATATTTAATATATACTAATATATTGATGGTTATACTCCATCGTTTTGTATTTATATTATTTTTTATTTTATTTTTATGATTATATATATATATTCCTCGTTCGTATTTCTTATACCATTATTATTTTATTTATATTTTTTGATCATATATATTCCATCGTTTGTATAGGATTGTATATTTATTTTCTATTTCATGAAATTGATTCCAATAATTCTTCTAAATAAACAGAATGTATAATGGTGTTTTATTTAATTCTTTTGGTTGTATAGATAAACGATATTATTATTTAATTATATGTATACCAAATGGCTGGTTGCATCGTCTAAACCGACTGACGGATTTCTAAGCCAACTGTCAAGAATATCTGAAGAGCGCAATCTGGCAGCTGAAAAGTTAATTAATATATACACATACACCTGCCTTCTAGGTCTTCTAAGTCAACTGGCGGGTTAAGCCAACTGTCAGTTTATGCCAACTGGCGGATTTCTAAGCCAACTATCAAGAATATATGCTTTAACCCTTTGACTGCCAGGATCCATTTTCTATGCCATTACATCACGCCGAAAAATGGCCTAAATTTAATTAACTTTCGACACTTTTGGGTTGCCGAAAAAATCACTGTATCAACTTGAATTAGTTACCCATAAATCCTCATTTTCTCTAGTATGTCTCCAATAATGAAAAAATAATTCTTCATGGATAACAATTTTATCATGACCCAAAAAAAGAACTCATTTTTTGGAATAAAGAATTTTTTTTATTATAATGTGTATACATTTTTTTAAACACCCTGTATATATATAATATATATATATAATATATATATCATATATATATATATATATATATATATATATATTTAAAACATGTAAAATGTATTTAGACTTTGCAAAGATAAGCAAAATTAATAATATATCAAATAATTTTGAATAAATAAAAGAAAATAAAGGTAAAAAAGGCATCAACTACTGGCAGGTTTTTGGCAGGGGCCTCAGAACGGCTACAAATAGGTCTATGGCAGTCAAAGGGTTAATTAAATAAATAGCGCAATCTGGCAACTCAACCCTAATAATGTATACCTGAACAGGGCATTTACGTCTTCTAAGCCAGATTAAACCTTCTAAGCCGACTGGCTGATTAAGCCAACTGGCTGATTTACACTTTATAAGACAGCGGGCGCTCGGTTGAACTCTCATTATGCGTCTGGCTGGTGCCAGGCGAACACCCCTCTCTCCTTAGGTTAAACCTTAGGTTAGGGTTTCCGTTTGGGAGGTGAGGACATCTCACCTTCTCCCCCAAAGACCCCCTCCTTCTCCTTTCTCTCCCTCTCTTACGTTAATGTTACCCCATTGGGGGAGGTCATCCTTCTCCCTTCAAAGCTCCCTCCCCCCTTCAGTGCAGCTTGGGGGATGACCCATCCACTTGTTGCATAACCCCCTTCCCCCTTTGCAGCATTGACGTGTTGCATACCCCATTTGCAACATTGACTTGTTGCATAAACCCCTCCCCCTTTGCAGCATTGACGTGTTGCATACCCCCCCACCTTTGCAGCATTGACTTGTTGCATAAACCCCTCCCCCCTTTGCAGAATTGACTTGTTACATAACCCCCTCCCCCCTTTGCAGCATTGACTTGTTGCATAATTCCCCCTTTGTGGCACCAATCTTGATGAAAATTTTCTCAGAAACATCGCTACGGGTGATGAGACGTGGGTGTACGGTATGACGTTGAAACAAAAACAGCAGTCATCGCAATGGAAGTGCGCGACGTCTCCGAGACTGAAAAAAGCACGGCAAGTCCGATCGAATGTGAAGGCAATGCTGGTCGCTTTTCTCCATTACTACGGACTCGTTCATTACGAATTAGTCCCTATAGGTCAAACAGTTGACGAACAGTTTTATTTGGAAATACTGAAGCGCGTGTGAAAAAGCTGGAAAAGCAGATTGCCAATTGTCATTTTCACTTTATTTTCATAAGTTATACACGTGAACTTTCGCCCTCCTTAGGGCATCATTAGACTAAAATAGTCAAATTTAAATCTAAAATTCCCAAAATTTCAAAATTTCAAATTTAAAAAATCCTAAAATGTTTTAAACTTAAAATCCAAAAAAATAAAAAATCCAATTTAAGAAATTTAAAACCCACAAATCCAAAAAGAAAAAGAAATTCTAAAATTTTTTAATACTCCTACATAAGTAGGAATGAAATTGAGTATAGAGAAAGTAAGAGGGTAAAGAAAAGGGGTTGCTGTCAGTCGTTTCAGACACCTGAGTTTCAGTAAGGAAGAGAAGGTGAGGTTTAGAGGAGGAGAGGTGGTGTTCAACAGAGGCCACGAATGTTGCAGAAGTTTATGAAAAGTGAATCAGGCAGAGGCCCAGAACATCTCGAATGGGCGATAGCAGAACCAGCCACGCTGCTCGGGTCTTCGTTCCCAGTATCGGCAGCTCGGGAGCTAGAAGTGGAGATATTTATGGTCCCCTCTCCAGGAGACTCTAAGGCTCTTAAGGTCGATGCCATTTTTTTTAATTTTGAAAATATCGTGTAGTGTGTAAAGTACATGTATATGTAATGAGGAATAGTGGGAGAAGTGTGTGTGTGTGTGTGTGTGTGTGTGTGTGTGTGTGTGTGTTTGAGAGCATGCTGAACTGCTCCCAGTAGGGTGGTCCATAATTTCACTTTTTAAAATTTTTAATGGTCCAACGGGCTAATGTTGTGGGCATTGGTGCAAGAAACAACATGGTTACCAGTTTTTGGAGTTCCGGTAATATCAGACCCCCACCCCTAATTTATATGGGACCTAAAATTTGACTGAGAAAACGAAAGTTCCGCTTCTCTCTGTGAATAAACATATGACTATATTATTTTTCTTGGTAATATATTATTTTAGTTATTATATTTCTAGGGGTGTTACCGCCACCCTGAAGCATCATCCCAGGCAGCTTCGCGGCGATGGGCTCGAAATTAGACCAGCTTATCAAGCCAGCTACAGTATATTTCGAGTGGGAACAAACCTGATTCCACGTCCCCATCGTTTTTTTTTTGGCATTTATTTTTAAACACAAAATGAATTCCTTTTACAATGATTAAAAAATTATACCAAAGTTTAATTAAAAAGATAAATACTTCTGCATAACATACACAATAAACGCTCACTTAACATAATTATACAATTCAGCAAAGATTTTTTCTTGAAGTCTGGAAGAAGGCGTCGATGTTGCTCTATAACTTTTACCAGAAATGTTTTTGTGATTCATCATTAACAATTCTGTCTTGAAATCTTCAATCAGCTTGATTGCTCTCTCGGCAGGATCATTCACAACTTTCATATTTTTGACAAAGTTCTCCATAACTTGGAAAGATCTGCAATTTTTCCAAGAAGTAACAGGTTCATTTAGCCAGTCACCACTAGTACCAAAGCATTGGAAAGCAATTGAAGAACCCTTACCAACTAACTGACACAGCTTAGCTGTATTTGTTAGCTTAGGGAAGATTGGCTGACCTTTGGGAGGAGGGTGTTGCGGGTTGATTTGACAGACTTTCTTCATTGACTTTGCAATCAGACTTTTTTCTGCATCTGAAATTTGCCGGGAAAACAAAGCAAGTGGTACTAGTTCCTCAGTCAGATACCATAGCTGACCATTTAATCCCTTAAGAGCACTGGATGCTACATCGTGATCATAATTTTTATATTCAATGAGTTCATTAAAAAGATTTAAATCGTTGACAGGTGCATCACAGGCGACGGAAGCAAGCAACCAAGGTTTTATATAGTAGAGGCAGTTCAATATGCACATTCTCTCTAGTTTTGCTATCATATTTGAATCATACCCAGCTTGATCAGAGAATGCGTACATCTTTGCTGGATACAATACAGATGGCATCCACCTCGCATAGTGTACTGCCCCAGGCTTAGCCCATCTCACATCAGTGTTTGAGACGTTTTCCCCAAAAAGTAATAGTGCAACCTCGGCACATTCTCTGTAGTCGCCTCTGGGAAATAGAGGTGAACTGGCTGAATTAAGTGCATCTTCTAGAAAATCTTTTACCTCAGAAGCTTTGGCTCTCAATTGGCGATTTTTAAATTTTAGTGTTTTTGTTGGTAGTGTTGTGTCCAGTTTTGGCCAAATATTTAATCTGAAGCTTTTAAACAGTTCATTTGCAGGGGACGTTGTACTTCCGAAGAGACTTGTATAGACTGAGCACAAAATGCGCTCGTATAGATGATGTCTACATCAGTGGCGGCTCGTCGGTAGGCGCTGCGGAACTGCAGCACCCCTAAATTTTGTATTTATAATTGAAATAATCAAGAACAATATAAGGATGAGCTCACTGAATAACTTTTTCAATAACTTTTGAAACTTTTATTCATTGCTTAATGCTCATCATTTTATTTCAGTAATTATTTCAACCCATTCTTAGAGACAGCACTCCTAGAATTTTTAGTCACGAGCCGCCACTGGTCTACATGCAAGCCACAGTAATTGAGTCCCAATCATTTCTTCTAGGATCTTACACGCTCCCTGTCTCCATCCAGAATTCGATGCTGTTGTATCAGAAACTATACCGCGAATATTTTTATCAATATTCCTTGTAGTTCGGAATACACATTCGGCCTGTGTCTTGCCCTTGCTATTATCTATAGTTGGGATTGTTAAAATGTTGCCTTCTTTTAAACCCGGAGAACCAGAAACAATGATTGCCATTCTTTCTTCCTTTTTGTCAGTTGTAGTTTTCAATATTAATTTACTGTCCCAGTGAACAATGCAATGCTCTGGAGGATTGAATGATGCCGTAAGTTGTTTTGCACTAGATGCTCTTGTATTTTTACATGAACGTTTAGTAAACTTTGACAGGCTCATGTCATGTATATTTATATTTAATTCTGAGGCAACTGCTGCAGCGTAAACTGTTCTTTGGCTATGCGAGAGATTCAGCTTATCAGCCGTGTCAGAAACCATTTGAGAATCGAAAATGCGAATTCTTTTTTTAGGATTTCTTTGAGCCGAAGGTTGAAAGTCGGAATCATTTGATTCAGTACTTGATTCATCATTATCTATAGGAATGTCATCATCAGGTGGGATATTCATTTGTTCACCACTGGGTCCTGCATCCATGTCTGCTAAGAGTTTTCTTTTCTCTCTACGTCATGTTGAATTCTTTGGTTTCGTCTTTCTGTCCGAGTTACATAAGACTTATCAAGGCTGGAGACGTACATATTCCGAATAGTTCTTTGATTTTCAAGGAATTTTATATCTTCGCTTTTGTTTCTTGTTGTTCTCATTATGTCTTTCATTATTGTTTCAATAGCATCTGCTGCCGATATATCCAATAGCATATCTAATTTTTTACAAAAAATATCCTTTTTTATCTTCGAAAGTATTCCTGTTTTTGTGTTTTTTCAGTGTTTCATACTCATTAACTAAAGTCAGAATCTTTTCTTTTGGTCTGCTTTTGGAAATATCTTGCGTTTTAATGCCAGCTAAGTCCTAGAATTTTTTAACTTTATTAAGTACAACTGTTGCAGCCTCTTCTTTATTGTTCATAACCATATCATTTCTTTTTAAATGATAGAAATGCTGAAGTGCATCTGATTGGGATGGTAGTTGGAATAGTCCTGTAGGAATCAGTTCATCTTTAAGATTACCAATAATTGGATCATAACTGCTTTTTCTTAACTTTATATTTAATTTCTTAGGAGTAGCCATGATATTCATTTAAAATAAGCTTAGAATGAACCAAATGAAAAATGCATCATATACTATATACATCATTGGATATCTGAAAAACATAAAATATTGGCTTAATCAGCTGTTATAGAACATTTTTATGTATACTATTACGAATAAATAATAATCAATTTATACACCAAAATGTGCAAAGTTGATTTCTGAATAAATTGATATGCAATATGTATGTTTTTATTTAAGATTAAATATGATTAATCTTAAAAAAATGCTTAAAAGATGTCGTTTTTACTCAGTTTTTTACTATGCAATATAAATTGGGGGTGGGGGTGGGGGGGGTCTGATATAACCGGAACTCCAAAAACTGGTAACCATGTTGTTTCTTGCACCAATGCCCATAACATTAGCATGTTGGACCATTAAAAATTTTAAAAAGTGAAATTATGGACCACCCTAGCTCCCAGGGTAGATGAGACATGGAAAAAGATCATCTAAGAAGGACAGTGACAGGAGAAATGGGAGTTCCAGCACTCCCTGTCTCCTGCCTAACCACAGGGGAATATCTTCGAGATTTGGTTGCTTAAAACGAAACTATTTTAAGATGCCTTGTACACTTCTAATTTCTTTCTGTGTATCTGTTGAAGATGGAAGACGTACGCTTTCGAAACATCTGGAATTATCAGAGTAAATGTTGGGTTAAAAAAAAATATATATATATATATATACACGGTGAACCAAAAGTAGGTGGACAGTAGGTTGAATACGGTTTGTGTTATATTATATTATAACTATGGTGTTCATTATAACTATGGTGTTTGTGTTTTATTATATTAAATATTATAACTAAATTTATTTAAATTTTATTTTGTATTATAGTATACAAAAAATTAAATATGTATTCTCAAAATAAACGTTATCATTTACTGTCCACCTACATTTGGTTCACCCTATATATATATGATACAAACCCACAAGGAAAAAGAAAAAATTATTCCAAAGCCTTTCGCGTATTCAGCAGTACACCTAGTCATTCCCTGACGAGGTGTACTGCTGAATGCACGAAAGGCCTTGGAATAATTTTTTCTTTTCCCTTTTGGGTTTGCATCATTCATTCATTTCACGTGTTTAATTGTGAAATTCACCCCATATATATATATATATATATATATATATATATAGCTATATCGGTCCCAGACAATTGGTCCAATGACGATTGGTCCAATGCCGATTGGTCCAATCAGACAATTCGTCCAAGGGACCATTTTTCCAACGACAATTCGTCCAATCGGGCGTTAAATGGAATGAAGTTAAATGAAATTTAGAAAAAAACTTTATTTACAGAAATTGATATAATAATTATTTGAAATTACTTTGTTGTTTATAAAGCATACTATAGCTAAAGGCTACATATTACTTTGTTTATTTATAAAACATAATATAGCTAAAAGCTACATATTACTTTGTTTATTTATAAAACATACTATAGCTAAAAGCTACATATTAAACTAAAAGCATAAAGCACACTTATTAACTAAGAGAAAAATGCAGTATCAGGTATTCAGTATCAGATTAAAGCCTATGGTGGTAATGCTAATATTTTTAGTAAGAGACAACCTTGGTTTTCTACTACAGATAGATTTGTTAATTATGGCGATTTAATATTTGGAAATACTGGTGGTGTACAGAAGTATAATAATACTAATCCTTCTTTTTATTTGAAACAAACTTATTATATTGCTTTTAAAGGTTTTATTGGTATGTAATAAATGAAAAATGTTTATAATGTCGTATTTACCCTTTACATTAGTTTGTTCCTTGTTCCGGCTGCCCAGGCATGGTGGGTACATTTCCTCCACACACTTATCCCATTGTATAATTTAGGTCTCGGGGGTACGGGGGCGGAGCCCCCGTTTAGACCACGTACCTCTACATTACGGTGCATAGGGTTTTTCCTTTCCTCTTTCGGATAACACTATTTCGCACACACGCCGCTTCATGAGTTTCACAAAAGCAGTTGTAAAGGGAAAAGAGATGTGACTCTTATGAAATCTAACACAGTAATGTTGTAAGTCGAACCCCAACATTTCCACGTAAACTATTGGTTTTAAGCTATACTCGTCGTTGTATACGCTACCAGTTGGACCAATCGGTATTGGACCAATCGTCATTGGACCAATCGTCATTGGACCAATCGTACCAAATGATATATATATATATATATATATATATATATATATATATATATATATATATATATATATGTTAACCCCTCCGTCTATGGCCTTGGGCGGTTTGAAGTTGATGGGGTTTCTGGTTAGGTGGCAGCAACGGATTTGTTACGCTGCAGTATCTGGTACCGAAAAGGGAATCGCAGAAGTTTCTCTTATACTACTCTACGATTTCTTCTTGTAGTGGATCGGAGGATTCTGTGGAGCTTACTAAATTCACTGAAGGTTCCCCGATTATTCTTGTAACGTATCGGGAAATTACTTTTCTCTATTTAAGACTAAGTTCTCTGAAGAGAGCAAGGCTCGAAGGTGAAGACAAAGATACTTTCTTAGTCTAGTTTACTGCTAAAATGTTACAGGTAATGCTCAGCCTCTAAGTCAGATCAGACAATCAGAATGAATATTTGAAAAATTGTTCGGCTTTATATACTGAATTTTTGGTGACATCATCATTATTTAATGTTGACTTATTTTGTTTTTTATTCTCAACTACATTATTTTGCAAAATATTTGAAGATAAGGTAAATATTTTAGCTGTTGCAATGTCTAGACAGATAAACAAAATATTTGAAGATGAAGCCATATGTTTGTTTTAAAATGCATATTAACAGATCTGATGTTATCATGATTTGCCGAGTTAACTAAAATTGGAAATTAACATATGCATTTTATTATGAATTACAATTAAACATGCATATGAACAAAAATTAAATGCCTAAGATTTAAAATTAAACGTTAAGCAAGACATGACTTCATCTTTTACAACGAAGAGAGAATGTATACAAAAAATGAACATTGCAGAATTTAACAAGATTACATTATTAAGCTAAATCTAAAAAAACGATTAAGT